>CM048818.1:78476196-78653067 GCA_026586065.1 Dioscorea zingiberensis | reverse complement strand
GCCTGAGCCCTAGGCCCTGGGCCTGGGCCTGGGCCTGGGCCTGGGCCTGGGCCTGGGCCTGGGCCTAGGCCCTGGGCCCTGGGCCTGGGCCCTGGGCCTGGGCCTGGGCCTGGGCCCTGGGCCCTGGGCCTGGGCCCTGGGCCCTGGGCCCTGGGCCCTGGGCCCTGGGCCCTGGGCCTGGGCCCTGGGCCTGGGCCCTGGGCCCTGGGCCTGGGCCCTGGGCCTGGGCCCTGGGCCCTGGGCCCTGGGCCCTGGGCCCTGGGCCCTGGGCCCTGGGCCCTGGGCCCTGGGCCCTGGGCCCTGGGCCCTGGGCCCTGGGCCTGGGCCCTGGGCCCTGGGCCTGGGCCCTGGGCCCTGGGCCTGGGCCTGGGCCCTGGGCCTGGGCCCTGGGCCCTGGGCCCTGGGCCTGGGCCCTGGGCCCTGGGCCTGGGCCCTGGGCCTGGGCCCTGGGCCTGGGCCCTGGGCCTGGGCCCTGGGCCCTGGGCCCTGGGCCCTGGGCCCTGGGCCCTGGGCCCTGGGCCCTGGGCCCTGGGCCCTGGGCCCTGGGCCCTGGGCCCTGGGCCCTGGGCCCTGGGCCCTGGGCCCTGGGCCCTGGGCCTGGGCCCTGGGCCCTGGGCCCTGGGCCCTGGGCCTGGGCCCTGGGCCTGGGCCTGGGCCCTGGGCCCTGGGCCCTGGGCCCTGGGCCTGGGCCTGGGCCTGGGCCCTGGGCCCTGGGCCTGGGCCCTGGGCCTGGGCCCTGGGCCCTGGGCCCTGGGCCCTGGGCCTGGGCCCTGGGCCCTGGGCCTGGGCCCTGGGCCCTGGGCCCTGGGCCCTGGGCCCTGGGCCCTGGGCCCTGGGCCCTGGGCCTGGGCCCTGGGCCTGGGCCTGGGCCCTGGGCCTGGGCCCTGGGCCCTGGGCCCTGGGCCCTGGGCCTGGGCCTGGGCCTGGGCCCTGGGCCCTGGGCCTGGGCCCTGGGCCCTGGGCCCTGGGCCTGGGCCCTGGGCCCTGGGCCCTGGGCCCTGGGCCCTGGGCCCTGGGCCTGGGCCCTGGGCCCTGGGCCCTGGGCCTGGGCCCTGGGCCTGGGCCTGGGCCCTGGGCCCTGGGCCCTGGGCCCTGGGCCCTGGGCCTGGGCCCTGGGCCCTGGGCCTGGGCCCTGGGCCCTGGGCCTGGGCCCTGGGCCCTGGGCCTGGGCCCTGGGCCTGGGCCTGGGCCCTGGGCCCTGGGCCCTGGGCCTGGGCCTGGGCCCTGGGCCCTGGGCCCTGGGCCCTGGGCCCTGGGCCCTGGGCCTGGGCCCTGGGCCCTGGGCCCTGGGCCCTGGGCCCTGGGCCCTGGGCCTGGGCCCTGGGCCCTGGGCCCTGGGCCTGGGCCCTGGGCCCTGGGCCTGGGCCCTGGGCCCTGGGCCCTGGGCCCTGGGCCTGGGCCTGGGCCCTGGGCCTGGGCCCTGGGCCTGGGCCTGGGCCCTGGGCCCTGGGCCCTGGGCCCTGGGCCCTGGGCCCTGGGCCCTGGGCCTGGGCCCTGGGCCCTGGGCCCTGGGCCCTGGGCCTGGGCCCTGGGCCCTGGGCCCTGGGCCCTGGGCCCTGGGCCCTGGGCCCTGGGCCCTGGGCCCTGGGCCCTGGGCCTGGGCCCTGGGCCCTGGGCCCTGGGCCCTGGGCCCTGGGCCTGGGCCCTGGGCCCTGGGCCCTGGGCCTGGGCCCTGGGCCCTGGGCCCTGGGCCTGGGCCTGGGCCCTGGGCCTGGGCCCTGGGCCCTGGGCCTGGGCCCTGGGCCCTGGGCCCTGGGCCCTGGGCCTGGGCCCTGGGCCTGGGCCTGGGCCTGGGCCTGGGCCCTGGGCCCTGGGCCCTGGGCCCTGGGCCCTGGGCCCTGGGCCTGGGCCCTGGGCCCTGGGCCTGGGCCCTGGGCCTGGGCCTGGGCCCTGGGCCCTGGGCCCTGGGCCCTGGGCCCTGGGCCTGGGCCTGGGCCCTGGGCCCTGGGCCTGGGCCCTGGGCCCTGGGCCTGGGCCCTGGGCCCTGGGCCGGGCCTGGGCCCTGGGCCTGGGCCCTGGGCCCTGGGCCTGGGCCCTGGGCCCTGGGCCCTGGGCCCTGGGCCCTGGGCCTGGGCCCTGGGCCCTGGGCCTGGGCCTGGGCCTGGGCCTGGGCCCTGGGCCCTGGGCCCTGGGCCCTGGGCCCTGGGCCCTGGGCCCTGGGCCCTGGGCCCTGGGCCCTGGGCCCTGGGCCCTGGGCCCTGGGCCCTGGGCCCTGGGCCTGGGCCCTGGGCCCTGGGCCCTGGGCCCTGGGCCCTGGGCCCTGGGCCCTGGGCCCTGGGCCCTGGGCCCTGGGCCCTGGGCCCTGGGCCCTGGGCCCTGGGCCCTGGGCCCTGGGCCCTGGGCCCTGGGCCCTGGGCCTGGGCCCTGGGCCCTGGGCCCTGGGCCCTGGGCCCTGGGCCCTGGGCCCTGGGCCCTGGGCCCTGGGCCCTGGGCCCTGGGCCCTGGGCCCTGGGCCCTGGGCCTGGGCCCTGGGCCCTGGGCCCTGGGCCCTGGGCCCTGGGCCCTGGGCCCTGGGCCCTGGGCCCTGGGCCCTGGGCCCTGGGCCCTGGGCCTGGGCCCTGGGCCCTGGGCCCTGGGCCCTGGGCCCTGGGCCTGGGCCCTGGGCCCTGGGCCCTGGGCCCTGGGCCCTGGGCCCTGGGCCCTGGGCCCTGGGCCTGGGCCTGGGCCTGGGCCTGGGCCTGGGCCTGGGCCCTGGGCCTGGGCCTGGGCCTGGGCCTGGGCCCTGGGCCCTGGGCCCTGGGCCTGGGCCCTGGGCCCTGGGCCCTGGGCCCTGGGCCCTGGGCCCTGGGCCTGGGCCCTGGGCCTGGGCCTGGGCCTGGGCCTGGGCCTGGGCCCTGGGCCCTGGGCCCTGGGCCCTGGGCCCTGGGCCTGGGCCCTGGGCCCTGGGCCCTGGGCCCTGGGCCCTGGGCCCTGGGCCCTGGGCCCTGGGCCCTGGGCCCTGGGCCCTGGGCCTGGGCCCTGGGCCTGGGCCCTGGGCCTGGGCCTGGGCCCTGGGCCCTGGGCCTGGGCCTGGGCCTGGGCCCTGGGCCTGGGCCTGGGCCCTGGGCCTGGGCCCTGGGCCCTGGGCCCTGGGCCTGGGCCTGGGCCCTGGGCCTGGGCCTGGGCCCTGGGCCCTGGGCCCTGGGCCCTGGGCCCTGGGCCCTGGGCCCTGGGCCCTGGGCCCTGGGCCCTGGGCCCTGGGCCTGGGCCCTGGGCCCTGGGCCCTGGGCCTGGGCCCTGGGCCCTGGGCCCTGGGCCCTGGGCCCTGGGCCCTGGGCCCTGGGCCTGGGCCCTGGGCCCTGGGCCCTGGGCCCTGGGCCTGGGCCCTGGGCCTGGGCCCTGGGCCTGGGCCCTGGGCCCTGGGCCCTGGGCCCTGGGCCCTGGGCCTGGGCCCTGGGCCCTGGGCCCTGGGCCTGGGCCTGGGCCCTGGGCCCTGGGCCCTGGGCCCTGGGCCCTGGGCCTGGGCCCTGGGCCTGGGCCCTGGGCCTGGGCCTGGGCCTGGGCCCTGGGCCTGGGCCTGGGCCTGGGCCCTGGGCCCTGGGCCCTGGGCCCTGGGCCTGGGCCTGGGCCTGGGCCCTGGGCCTGGGCCCTGGGCCCTGGGCCTGGGCCCTGGGCCCTGGGCCCTGGGCCCTGGGCCTGGGCCCTGGGCCCTGGGCCTGGGCCTGGGCCTGGGCCCTGGGCCCTGGGCCTGGGCCTGGGCCCTGGGCCCTGGGCCTGGGCCCTGGGCCCTGGGCCCTGGGCCCTGGGCCCTGGGCCCTGGGCCTGGGCCCTGGGCCCTGGGCCCTGGGCCTGGGCCTGGGCCCTGGGCCCTGGGCCCTGGGCCTGGGCCCTGGGCCTGGGCCTGGGCCCTGGGCCCTGGGCCCTGGGCCCTGGGCCCTGGGCCCTGGGCCTGGGCCCTGGGCCTGGGCCTGGGCCCTGGGCCCTGGGCCCTGGGCCTGGGCCCTGGGCCTGGGCCCTGGGCCCTGGGCCTGGGCCCTGGGCCCTGGGCCCTGGGCCCTGGGCCCTGGGCCCTGGGCCCTGGGCCTGGGCCTGGGCCCTGGGCCCTGGGCCCTGGGCCCTGGGCCCTGGGCCCTGGGCCCTGGGCCCTGGGCCCTGGGCCCTGGGCCTGGGCCCTGGGCCCTGGGCCCTGGGCCCTGGGCCCTGGGCCTGGGCCCTGGGCCCTGGGCCTGGGCCTGGGCCTGGGCCCTGGGCCTGGGCCTGGGCCTGGGCCCTGGGCCTGGGCCTGGGCCCTGGGCCCTGGGCCCTGGGCCCTGGGCCCTGGGCCCTGGGCCTGGGCCCTGGGCCCTGGGCCCTGGGCCCTGGGCCTGGGCCCTGGGCCCTGGGCCCTGGGCCCTGGGCCTGGGCCCTGGGCCCTGGGCCTGGGCCTGGGCCCTGGGCCCTGGGCCCTGGGCCTGGGCCCTGGGCCTGGGCCTGGGCCCTGGGCCTGGGCCCTGGGCCTGGGCCCTGGGCCTGGGCCCTGGGCCCTGGGCCTGGGCCCTGGGCCTGGGCCCTGGGCCTGGGCCCTGGGCCCTGGGCCCTGGGCCCTGGGCCCTGGGCCTGGGCCTGGGCCCTGGGCCTGGGCCTGGGCCTGGGCCCTGGGCCCTGGGCCTGGGCCCTGGGCCCTGGGCCCTGGGCCCTGGGCCTGGGCCTGGGCCCTGGGCCCTGGGCCCTGGGCCTGGGCCCTGGGCCCTGGGCCCTGGGCCTGGGCCCTGGGCCCTGGGCCCTGGGCCTGGGCCCTGGGCCCTGGGCCTGGGCCCTGGGCCCTGGGCCTGGGCCCTGGGCCCTGGGCCCTGGGCCCTGGGCCCTGGGCCCTGGGCCCTGGGCCCTGGGCCCTGGGCCCTGGGCCTGGGCCTGGGCCTGGGCCTGGGCCCTGGGCCCTGGGCCTGGGCCTGGGCCTGGGCCCTGGGCCCTGGGCCTGGCCCTGGGCCTGGGCCCTGGGCCCTGGGCCCTGGGCCCTGGGCCTGGGCCCTGGGCCTGGGCCTGGGCCTGGGCCTGGGCCCTGGGCCCTGGGCCCTGGGCCTGGGCCCTGGGCCTGGGCCCTGGGCCTGGGCCTGGGCCTGGGCCCTGGGCCTGGGCCTGGGCCTGGGCCTGGGCCTGGGCCCTGGGCCTGGGCCTGGGCCCTGGGCCTGGGCCTGGGCCCTGGGCCCTGGGCCCTGGGCCTGGGCCCTGGGCCCTGGGCCCTGGGCCCTGGGCCCTGGGCCCTGGGCCCTGGGCCTGGGCCCTGGGCCCTGGGCCCTGGGCCCTGGGCCTGGGCCCTGGGCCTGGGCCTGGGCCTGGGCCTGGGCCCTGGGCCCTGGGCCTGGGCCCTGGGCCTGGGCCCTGGGCCCTGGGCCTGGGCCCTGGGCCTGGGCCCTGGGCCTGGGCCTGGGCCCTGGGCCCTGGGCCCTGGGCCTGGGCCCTGGGCCTGGGCCTGGGCCTGGGCCCTGGGCCCTGGGCCCTGGGCCCTGGGCCTGGGCCCTGGGCCTGGGCCTGGGCCCTGGGCCTGGGCCCTGGGCCCTGGGCCTGGGCCTGGGCCCTGGGCCCTGGGCCCTGGGCCCTGGGCCCTGGGCCCTGGGCCTGGGCCTGGGCCCTGGGCCCTGGGCCCTGGGCCCTGGGCCTGGGCCCTGGGCCCTGGGCCCTGGGCCCTGGGCCCTGGGCCCTGGGCCCTGGGCCTGGGCCTGGGCCTGGGCCTGGGCCCTGGGCCTGGGCCTGGGCCTGGGCCCTGGGCCCTGGGCCCTGGGCCCTGGGCCTGGGCCCTGGGCCTGGGCCCTGGGCCTGGGCCCTGGGCCCTGGGCCCTGGGCCCTGGGCCTGGGCCCTGGGCCCTGGGCCTGGGCCCTGGGCCCTGGGCCCTGGGCCCTGGGCCCTGGGCCCTGGGCCCTGGGCCCTGGGCCCTGGGCCTGGGCCTGGGCCCTGGGCCTGGGCCCTGGGCCCTGGGCCTGGGCCTGGGCCTGGGCCCTGGGCCTGGGCCCTGGGCCCTGGGCCCTGGGCCTGGGCCCTGGGCCTGGGCCCTGGGCCTGGGCCCTGGGCCTGGGCCCTGGGCCTGGGCCTGGGCCCTGGGCCTGGGCCCTGGGCCCTGGGGGCCTGGGCCCTGGGCCTGGGCCCTGGGCCTGGGCCTGGGCCTGGGCCTGGGCCCTGGGCCCTGGGCCCTGGGCCTGGGCCCTCAGGCCTGGGCCTGGGCCCTGGGCCTGGGCCTGGGCCCTAGGCCCTGGGCCCTGGGCCCACTGGGCCTGGGCCCTGGGCCCTGGGCCCTGGGCCTGGGCCTGGGCCTGGGCCCTGGGCCTGGGCCCTGGGCCCTGGGCCCTGGGCCCTGGGCCTGGGCCCTGGGCCCTGGGCCTGGGCCTGGGCCCTGGGCCTGGGCCCTGGGCCCTGGGCCTGGGCCTGGGCCTGGGCCTGGGCCCTGGGCCCTGGGCCTGGGCCTGGGCCTGGGCCCTGGGCCTGGGCCCTGGGCCTGGGCCCTGGGCCCTGGGCCCTGGGCCCTGGGCCCTGGGCCTGGGCCCTGGGCCCTGGGCCTGGGCCCTGGGCCCTGGGCCTGGGCCCTGGGCCCTGGGCCCTGGGCCCTGGGCCTGGGCCCTGGGCCTGGGCCTGGGCCCTGGGCCCTGGGCCTGGGCCCTGGGCCCTGGGCCCTGGGCCCTGGGCCTGGGCCCTGGGCCTGGGCCTGGGCCCTGGGCCCTGGGCCTGGGCCTGGGCCCTGGGCCCTGGGCCTGGGCCCTGGGCCTGGGCCCTGGGCCTGGGCCTGGGCCCTGGGCCTGGGCCTGGGCCCTGGGCCCTGGGCCTGGGCCCTGGGCCTGGGCCTGGGCCCTGGGCCCTGGGCCCTGGGCCTGGGCCTGGGCCTGGGCCTGGGCCTGGGCCCTGGGCCTGGGCCCTGGGCCCTGGGCCCTGGGCCTGGGCCTGGGCCTGGGCCTGGGCCTGGGCCTGGGCCTGGGCCTGGGCCTGGGCCCTGGGCCCTGGGCCTGGGCCCTGGGCCTGGGCCTGGGCCCTGGGCCCTGGGCCCTGGGCCCTGGGCCCTGGGCCCTGGGCCCTGGGCCCTGGGCCTGGGCCTGGGCCCTGGGCCCTGGGCCCTGGGCCTGGGCCCTGGGCCTGGGCCCTGGGCCTGGGCCCTGGGCCTGGGCCTGGGCCCTGGGCCTGGGCCTGGGCCCTGGGCCCTGGGCCTGGGCCCTGGGCCCTGGGCCTGGGCCTGGGCCCTGGGCCCTGGGCCTGGGCCCTGGGCCCTGGGCCCTGGGCCCTGGGCCCTGGGCCTGGGCCCTGGGCCCTGGGCCCTGGGCCTGGGCCCTGGGCCCTGGGCCCTGGGCCCTGGGCCTGGGCCTGGGCCTGGGCCTGGGCCCTGGGCCCTGGGCCCTGGGCCCTGGGCCTGGGCCCTGGGCCCTGGGCCCTGGGCCCTGGGCCCTGGGCCCTGGGCCCTGGGCCCTGGGCCTGGGCCCTGGGCCTGGGCCCTGGGCCTGGGCCTGGGCCCTGGGCCCTGGGCCCTGGGCCCTGGGCCTGGGCCCTGGGCCTGGGCCTGGGCCTGGGCCTGGGCCCTGGGCCCTGGGCCCTGGGCCCTGGGCCTGGGCCTGGGCCCTGGGCCCTGGGCCCTGGGCCCTGGGCCCTGGGCCTGGGCCTGGGCCCTGGGCCCTGGGCCCTGGGCCCTGGGCCCTGGGCCTGGGCCCTGGGCCCTGGGCCCTGGGCCTGGGCCCTGGGCCCTGGGCCTGGGCCCTGGGCCCTGGGCCTGGGCCCTGGGCCCTGGGCCCTGGGCCCTGGGCCCTGGGCCTGGGCCTGGGCCTGGGCCTGGGCCCTGGGCCCTGGGCCTGGGCCCTGGGCCCTGGGCCCTGGGCCTGGGCCCTGGGCCCTGGGCCTGGGCCCTGGGCCTGGGCCTGGGCCTGGGCCCTGGGCCTGGGCCCTGGGCCTGGGCCCTGGGCCCTGGGCCCTGGGCCTGGGCCCTGGGCCCTGGGCCCTGGGCCTGGGCCTGGGCCCTGGGCCTGGGCCTGGGCCTGGGCCCTGGGCCTGGGCCCTGGGCCCTGGGCCTGGGCCCTGGGCCCTGGGCCTGGGCCCTGGGCCTGGGCCTGGGCCCTGGGCCCTGGGCCCTGGGCCTGGGCCCTGGGCCTGGGCCCTGGGCCCTGGGCCCTGGGCCTGGGCCCTGGGCCCTGGGCCTGGGCCCTGGGCCTGGGCCCTGGGCCCTGGGCCCTGGGCCTGGGCCTGGGCCCTGGGCCCTGGGCCCTGGGCCCTGGGCCCTGGGCCTGGGCCCTGGGCCTGGGCCCTGGGCCCTGGGCCCTGGGCCCTGGGCCTGGGCCCTGGGCCTGGGCCTGGGCCCTGGGCCCTGGGCCCTGGGCCCTGGGCCCTGGGCCTGGGCCCTGGGCCCTGGGCCCTGGGCCCTGGGCCCTGGGCCTGGGCCCTGGGCCTGGGCCTGGGCCTGGGCCCTGGGCCTGGGCCCTGGGCCTGGGCCCTGGGCCTGGGCCCTGGGCCTGGGCCTGGGCCTGGGCCTGGGCCTGGGCCCTGGGCCTGGGCCCTGGGCCTGGGCCCTGGGCCCTGGGCCCTGGGCCCTGGGCCTGGGCCCTGGGCCCTGGGCCCTGGGCCTGGGCCCTGGGCCTGGGCCCTGGGCCCTGGGCCCTGGGCCTGGGCCTGGGCCTGGGCCTGGGCCCTGGGCCTGGGCCCTGGGCCTGGGCCCTGGGCCCTGGGCCCTGGGCCTGGGCCCTGGGCCCTGGGCCTGGGCCCTGGGCCTGGGCCCTGGGCCTGGGCCCTGGGCCCTGGGCCTGGGCCCTGGGCCTGGGCCTGGGCCTGGGCCCTGGGCCTGGGCCTGGGCCCTGGGCCCTGGGCCCTGGGCCCTGGGCCCTGGGCCTGGGCCTGGGCCCTGGGCCCTGGGCCCTGGGCCCTGGGCCTGGGCCCTGGGCCCTGGGCCTGGGCCCTGGGCCCTGGGCCTGGGCCTGGGCCCTGGGCCTGGGCCCTGGGCCCTGGGCCCTGGGCCTGGGCCCTGGGCCTGGGCCCTGGGCCTGGGCCTGGGCCCTGGGCCCTGGGCCCTGGGCCCTGGGCCCTGGGCCTGGGCCCTGGGCCCTGGGCCCTGGGCCTGGGCCCTGGGCCCTGGGCCCTGGGCCCTGGGCCCTGGGCCCTGGGCCTGGGCCTGGGCCCTGGGCCTGGGCCTGGGCCCTGGGCCCTGGGCCTGGGCCCTGGGCCTGGGCCTGGGCCTGGGCCCTGGGCCTGGGCCTGGGCCCTGGGCCCTGGGCCTGGGCCTGGGCCCTGGGCCTGGGCCCTGGGCCCTGGGCCCTGGGCCCTGGGCCCTGGGCCTGGGCCCTGGGCCCTGGGCCCTGGGCCTGGGCCTGGGCCCTGGGCCCTGGGCCCTGGGCCTGGGCCCTGGGCCCTGGGCCTGGGCCCTGGGCCCTGGGCCTGGGCCCTGGGCCCTGGGCCTGGGCCTGGGCCCTGGGCCCTGGGCCTGGGCCTGGGCCCTGGGCCTGGGCCCTGGGCCTGGGCCCTGGGCCCTGGGCCCTGGGCCTGGGCCCTGGGCCCTGGGCCCTGGGCCCTGGGCCCTGGGCCCTGGGCCTGGGCCCTGGGCCCTGGGCCTGGGCCTGGGCCTGGGCCCTGGGCCTGGGCCCTGGGCCCTGGGCCCTGGGCCTGGGCCTGGGCCCTGGGCCCTGGGCCTGGGCCCTGGGCCCTGGGCCCTGGGCCTGGGCCCTGGGCCCTGGGCCCTGGGCCCTGGGCCTGGGCCTGGGCCCTGGGCCTGGGCCCTGGGCCTGGGCCTGGGCCCTGGGCCCTGGGCCCTGGGCCCTGGGCCCTGGGCCCTGGGCCTGGGCCTGGGCCCTGGGCCCTGGGCCTGGGCCTGGGCCCTGGGCCCTGGGCCTGGGCCTGGGCCCTGGGCCCTGGGCCTGGGCCCTGGGCCTGGGCCTGGGCCCTGGGCCCTGGGCCTGGGCCTGGGCCTGGGCCCTGGGCCCTGGGCCCTGGGCCTGGGCCCTGGGCCCTGGGCCCTGGGCCCTGGGCCCTGGGCCTGGGCCTGGGCCCTGGGCCTGGGCCCTGGGCCCTGGGCCTGGGCCCTGGGCCCTGGGCCCTGGGCCCTGGGCCTGGGCCCTGGGCCTGGGCCTGGGCCCTGGGCCCTGGGCCCTGGGCCCTGGGCCCTGGGCCTGGGCCCTGGGCCTGGGCCCTGGGCCTGGGCCCTGGGCCCTGGGCCTGGGCCCTGGGCCTGGGCCTGGGCCCTGGGCCTGGGCCTGGGCCTGGGCCTGGGCCTGGGCCCTGGGCCCTGGGCCCTGGGCCTGGGCCCTGGGCCTGGGCCCTGGGCCCTGGGCCTGGGCCCTGGGCCTGGGCCCTGGGCCCTGGGCCCTGGGCCCTGGGCCTGGGCCTGGGCCCTGGGCCCTGGGCCTGGGCCCTGGGCCCTGGGCCTGGGCCTGGGCCCTGGGCCCTGGGCCCTGGGCCTGGGCCTGGGCCCTGGGCCTGGGCCTGGGCCCTGGGCCCTGGGCCTGGGCCTGGGCCCTGGGCCTGGGCCCTGGGCCTGGGCCCTGGGCCTGGGCCCTGGGCCCTGGGCCCTGGGCCTGGGCCTGGGCCCTGGGCCCTGGGCCTGGGCCTGGGCCCTGGGCCCTGGGCCTGGGCCTGGGCCCTGGGCCCTGGGCCTGGGCCTGGGCCCTGGGCCCTGGGCCTGGGCCCTGGGCCCTGGGCCCTGGGCCCTGGGCCTGGGCCTGGGCCCTGGGCCCTGGGCCTGGGCCCTGGGCCCTGGGCCCTGGGCCCTGGGCCTGGGCCTGGGCCTGGGCCTGGGCCCTGGGCCCTGGGCCCTGGGCCCTGGGCCCTGGGCCCTGGGCCTGGGCCCTGGGCCTGGGCCCTGGGCCCTGGGCCCTGGGCCCTGGGCCCTGGGCCTGGGCCCTGGGCCTGGGCCCTGGGCCCTGGGCCCTGGGCCTGGGCCTGGGCCCTGGGCCTGGGCCCTGGGCCCTGGGCCTGGGCCTGGGCCCTGGGCCCTGGGCCCTGGGCCTGGGCCCTGGGCCCTGGGCCCTGGGCCTGGGCCCTGGGCCTGGGCCTGGGCCTGGGCCCTGGGCCCTGGGCCCTGGGCCTGGGCCTGGGCCCTGGGCCTGGGCCTGGGCCTGGGCCTGGGCCTGGGCCCTGGGCCTGGGCCCTGGGCCTGGGCCTGGGCCTGGGCCTGGGCCCTGGGCCCTGGGCCCTGGGCCTGGGCCCTGGGCCTGGGCCCTGGGCCTGGGCCCTGGGCCCTGGGCCTGGGCCCTGGGCCTGGGCCCTGGGCCCTGGGCCTGGGCCCTGGGCCTGGCCCTGGGCCCTGGGCCTGGGCCTGGGCCCTGGGCCCTGGGCCCTGGGCCCTGGGCCTGGGCCCTGGGCCCTGGGCCTGGGCCCTGGGCCCTGGGCCTGGGCCCTGGGCCCTGGGCCCTGGGCCCTGGGCCCTGGGCCCTGGGCCCTGGGCCCTGGGCCCTGGGCCCTGGGCCCTGGGCCTGGGCCCTGGGCCTGGGCCCTGGGCCTGGGCCCTGGGCCCTGGGCCCTGGGCCCTGGGCCCTGGGCCTGGGCCCTGGGCCCTGGGCCTGGGCCCTGGGCCCTGGGCCCTGGGCCCTGGGCCCTGGGCCTGGGCCTGGGCCCTGGGCCTGGGCCCTGGGCCCTGGGCCCTGGGCCCTGGGCCTGGGCCTGGGCCTGGGCCCTGGGCCTGGGCCCTGGGCCCTGGGCCTGGGCCTGGGCCTGGGCCTGGGCCTGGGCTGGGCCCTGGGCCCTGGGCCTGGGCCTGGGCCTGGGCCTGGGCCTGGGCCTGGGCCCTGGGCCTGGGCCTGGGCCTGGGCCTGGGCCTGGGCCTGGGCCTGGGCCCTGGGCCCTGGGCCTGGGCCCTGGGCCTGGGCCCTGGGCCCTGGGCCTGGGCCCTGGGCCCTGGGCCACAGGCCCTGGGCCCTGGGCCTGGGCAGGCCTGGGCCTGGGCCTGGGCCCTGGGCCTGGGCCCTGGGCCCTGGGCCCTGGGCCCTGGGCCTGGGCCTGGGCCTGGGCCTGGGCCCTGGGCCCTGGGCCTGGGCCCTGGGCCTGGGCCCTGGGCCTGGGCCTGGGCCTGGGCCCTGGGCCCTGGGCCTGGGCCCTGGGCCTGGGCCCTGGGCCTGGGCCTGGGCCTGGGCCCTGGGCCCTGGGCCTCAGGCCCTGGGCCTGGGCCCTGGGCCTGGGCCTGGGCCCTGGGCCTGGGCCTGGGCCTGGGCCCTGGGCCTGGGCCCTGGGCCACAGGCCCTGGGCCTGGGCCTGGGCCTGGGCCCTGGGCCTGGGCCCTGGGCCTGGGCCCTGGGCCTGGGCCTGGGCCTGGGCCCTGGGCCTGGGCCTGGGCCTGGGCCTGGGCCTGGGCCCTGGGCCTGGGCCTGGAGGCCTGGGCCTGGGCCCTGGGCCTGGGCCCTGGGCCCTGGGCCTGGGCCCACAGGCCTGGGCCCTGGGCCTGGGCCTGGGCCCTGGGCCCTGGCCCTGGGCCTGGGCCTGGGCCTGGGCCCTGGGCCTGGGCCTGGGCCTGGGCCTGGGCCCTGGGCCCTGGGCCTGGGCCTGGGCCTGGGCCCTGGGCCCTGGGCCTGGGCCTGGGCCAGGCCCTGGGCCCTGGGCCTGGGCCCTGGGCCTGGGCCCTGGGCCCTGGGCCTGGGCCCTGGGCCCTGGGCCCTGGAGGCCTGGGCCCTGGGCCCTGGGCCCTGGGCCTGGGCCTGGGCCCTGGGCCTGGGCCTGGGCCCTGGGCCTGGGCCCTGGGCCCTGGGCCCTGGGCCCTGGGCCTGGGCCTGGGCCTGGGCCCTGGGCCTGGGCCCTGGGCCCTGGGCCTGGGCCTGGGCCCTGGGCCTGGGCCCTGGGCCCTGGGCCCTGGGCCCTGGGCCCTGGGCCCTGGGCCTGGGCCTGGGCCCTGGGCCCTGGGCCCTGGGCCTGGGCCCTGGGCCTGGGCCCTGGGCCTGGGCCTGGGCCTGGGCCCTGGGCCCTGGGCCCTGGGCCCTGGGCCCTGGGCCCTGGGCCCTGGGCCTGGGCCCTGGGCCCTGGGCCCTGGGCCTGGGCCTGGGCCCTGGGCCCTGGGCCCTGGGCCTGGGCCTGGGCCTGGGCCCTGGGCCTGGGCCTGGGCCCTGGGCCCTGGGCCCTGGGCCTGGGCCCTGGGCCCTGGGCCCTGGGCCCTGGGCCCTGGGCCCTGGGCCCTGGGCCTGGGCCTGGGCCTGGGCCCTGGGCCTGGGCCCTGGGCCCTGGGCCTGGGCCTGGGCCTGGGCCTGAGGCCTGGGCCTGGGCCCTGGGCCTGGGCCTGGGCCCTGGGCCCTGGGCCCTGGAGGCCTGGGCCTGGGCCCTGGGCCCTGGGCCCTGGGCCCTGGGCCTGGGCCCTGGGCCTGGGCCCTGGGCCCTGGGCCCTGGGCCCTGGGCCTGGGCCTGGGCCTGGGCCCTGGGCCCTGGGCCCTGGGCCCTGGGCCTGGGCCCTGGGCCCTGGGCCCTGGGCCTGGGCCTGGGCCCTGGGCCTGGGCCCTGGGCCTGGGCCTGGGCCCTGGGCCCTGGGCCTGGGCCCTGGGCCTGGGCCCTGGGCCCTGGGCCCTGGGCCCTGGGCCTGGGCCCTGGGCCCTGGGCCCTGGGCCTGGGCCTGGGCCCTGGGCCTGGGCCCTGGGCCCTGGGCCCTGGGCCTGGGCCTGGGCCCTGGGCCTGGGCCTGGGCCCTGGGCCTGGGCCTGGGCCCTGGGCCTGGGCCCTGGGCCTGGGCCCTGGGCCCTGGGCCTGGGCCTGGGCCTGGGCCCTGGGCCTGGGCCTGGGCCCTGGGCCCTGGGCCTGGGCCTGGGGCCCTGGGCCCTGGGCCTGGGCCTGGGCCCTGGGCCTGGGGCCCTGGGCCCTGGGCCTGGGCCTGGGCCTGGGCCCTGGGCCCTGGGCCCTGGGCCCTGGGCCTGGGCCCTGGGCCTGGGCCCTGGGCCCTGGGCCTGGGCCCTGGGCCCTGGGCCCTGGGCCTGGGCCTGGGCCCTGGGCCCTGGGCCTGGGCCCTGGGCCTGGGCCTGGGCCTGGGCCTGGGCCCTGGGCCCTGGGCCCTGGGCCTGGGCCCTGGGCCTGGGCCCTGGGCCCTGGGCCCTGGGCCCTGGGCCCTGGGCCCTGGGCCTGGGCCTGGGCCTGGGCCTGGGCCTGGGCCCTGGGCCTGGGCCCTGGGCCCTGGGCCCTGGGCCTGGGCCCTGGGCCCTGGGCCCTGGGCCCTGGGCCTGGGCCTGGGCCTGGGCCCTGGGCCTGGGCCCTGGGCCCTGGGCCTGGGCCCTGGGCCCTGGGCCTGGCCCTGGGCCCTGGGCCCTGGGCCTGGGCCCTGGGCCCTGGGCCCTGGGCCCTGGGCCTGGGCCCTGGGCCCTGGGCCCTGGGCCCTGGGCCCTGGGCCCTGGGCCTGGGCCTGGGCCTGGGCCTGGGCCCTGGGCCCTGGGCCTGGGCCCTGGGCCCTGGGCCCTGGGCCTGGGCCCTGGGCCCTGGGCCCTGGGCCTGGGCCCTGGGCCCTGGGCCCTGGGCCCTGGGCCCTGGGCCTGGGCCTGGGCCTGGGCCCTGGGCCTGGGCCCTGGGCCCTGGGCCTGGGCCCTGGGCCCTGGGCCTGGGCCTGGGCCCTGGCCCTGGGCCCTGGGCCCTGGGCCTGGGCCCTGGGCCCTGGGCCTGGGCCCTGGGCCCTGGGCCTGGGCCCTGGGCCCTGGGCCTGGGCCTGGGCCCTGGGCCCTGGGCCTGGGCCCTGGGCCTGGGCCTGGGCCTGGGCCCTGGGCCCTGGGCCCTGGGCCCTGGGCCTGGGCCCTGGGCCCTGGGCCCTGGGCCCTGGGCCCTGGGCCCTGGGCCCTGGGCCCTGGGCCTGGGCCCTGGGCCCTGGGCCCTGGGCCTGGGCCTGGGCCTGGGCCCTGGGCCTGGGCCCTGGGCCTGGGCCCTGGGCCCTGGGCCTGGGCCCTGGGCCCTGGGCCTGGGCCTGGGCCCTGGGCCCTGGGCCCTGGGCCTGGGCCCTGGGCCCTGGGCCCTGGGCCTGGGCCCTGGGCCCTGGGCCCTGGGCCTGGGCCTGGGCCCTGGGCCCTGGGCCCTGGGCCCTGGGCCCTGGGCCTGGGCCCTGGGCCCTGGGCCCTGGGCCCTGGGCCTGGGCCCTGGGCCCTGGGCCCTGGGCCCTGGGCCTGGGCCTGGGCCCTGGGCCTGGGCCCTGGGCCCTGGGCCTGGGCCCTGGGCCCTGGGCCTGGGCCCTGGGCCTGGGCCCTGGGCCTGGGCCCTGGGCCCTGGGCCCTGGGCCTGGGCCTGGGCCTGGGCCCTGGGCCTGGGCCTGGGCCTGGGCCCTGGGCCCTGGGCCCTGGGCCCTGGGCCTGGGCCTGGGCCCTGGGCCTGGGCCTGGGCCTGGGCCCTGGGCCCTGGGCCTGGGCCTGGGCCCTGGGCCTGGGCCTGGGCCTGGGCCCTGGGCCCTGGGCCCTGGGCCTGGGCCCTGGGCCTGGGCCCTGGGCCCTGGGCCCTGGGCCCTGGGCCCTGGGCCCTGGGCCTGGGCCCTGGGCCTGGGCCTGGGCCTGGGCCCTGGGCCCTGGGCCCTGGGCCTGGGCCCTGGGCCCTGGGCCCTGGGCCTGGGCCCTGGGCCCTGGGCCCTGGGCCCTGGGCCCTGGGCCCTGGGCCCTGGGCCCTGGGCCCTGGGCCCTGGGCCCTGGGCCCTGGGCCTGGGCCCTGGGCCCTGGGCCTGGGCCCTGGGCCCTGGGCCTGGGCCTGGGCCCTGGGCCCTGGGCCCTGGGCCTGGGCCCTGGGCCCTGGGCCCTGGGCCCTGGGCCTGGGCCCTGGGCCTGGGCCCTGGGCCCTGGGCCCTGGGCCCTGGGCCCTGGGCCCTGGGCCTGGGCCCTGGGCCCTGGGCCTGGGCCCTGGGCCTGGGCCCTGGGCCTGGGCCTGGGCCCTGGGCCCTGGGCCCTGGGCCCTGGGCCCTGGGCCTGGGCCCTGGGCCCTGGGCCCTGGGCCCTGGGCCCTGGGCCCTGGGCCCTGGGCCTGGGCCTGGGCCCTGGGCCCTGGGCCCTGGGCCCTGGGCCCTGGGCCTGGGCCCTGGGCCCTGGGCCTGGGCCCTGGGCCCTGGGCCTGGGCCCTGGGCCCTGGGCCTGGGCCCTGGGCCCTGGGCCCTGGGCCCTGGGCCTGGGCCTGGGCCCTGGGCCTGGGCCTGGGCCCTGGGCCTGGGCCTGGGCCTGGGCCCTGGGCCTGGGCCCTGGGCCTGGGCCTGGGCCCTGGGCCCTGGGCCCTGGGCCCTGGGCCTGGGCCCTGGGCCTGGGCCCTGGGCCTGGGCCCTGGGCCCTGGGCCTGGGCCCTGGGCCCTGGGCCCTGGGCCTGGGCCCTGGGCCCTGGGCCCTGGGCCTGGGCCCTGGGCCTGGGCCCTGGGCCCTGGGCCCTGGGCCCTGGGCCTGGGCCCTGGGCCTGGGCCTGGGCCCTGGGCCTGGGCCTGGGCCCTGGGCCCTGGGCCTGGGCCCTGGGCCCTGGGCCCTGGGCCCTGGGCCCTGGGCCTGGGCCTGGGCCCTGGGCCTGGGCCCTGGGCCTGGGCCTGGGCCCTGGGCCTGGGCCCTGGGCCCTGGGCCTGGGCCTGGGCCCTGGGCCTGGGCCCTGGGCCCTGGGCCCTGGGCCCTGGGCCCTGGGCCCTGGGCCCTGGGCCTGGGCCCTGGGCCCTGGGCCCTGGGCCCTGGGCCCTGGGCCTGGGCCCTGGGCCCTGGGCCCTGGGCCCTGGGCCTGGGCCCTGGGCCCTGGGCCTGGGCCCTGGGCCTGGGCCTGGGCCCTGGGCCCTGGGCCCTGGGCCTGGGCCCTGGGCCCTGGGCCCTGGGCCCTGGGCCCTGGGCCTGGGCCCTGGGCCTGGGCCTGGGCCTGGGCCCTGGGCCCTGGGCCTGGGCCTGGGCCCTGGGCCTGGGCCCTGGGCCCTGGGCCCTGGGCCTGGGCCCTGGGCCCTGGGCCTGGGCCTGGGCCCTGGGCCCTGGGCCTGGGCCTGGGCCCTGGGCCCTGGGCCCTGGGCCCTGGGCCCTGGGCCCTGGGCCCTGGGCCTGGGCCCTGGGCCCTGGGCCTGGGCCTGGGCCTGGGCCCTGGGCCTGGGCCCTGGGCCCTGGGCCCTGGAGGCCCTGGGCCTGGGCCCTGGGCCCTGGGCCTGGGCCTGGGCCTGGGCCCTGGGCCTGGGCCTGGGCCTGGGCCCTGGGCCCTGGGCCTGGGCCCTGGGCCTGGGCCCTGGGCCCTGGGCCTGGGCCTGGGCCCTGGGCCCTGGGCCTGGGCCCTGGGCCTGGGCCCTGGGCCCTGGGCCCTGGGCCCTGGGCCTGGGCCTGGGCCCTGGGCCCTGGGCCCTGGGCCTGGGCCCTGGGCCCTGGGCCTGGGCCTGGAGCCCTGGGCCCTGGGCCCTGGGCCCTGGGCCTGGGCCCTGGGCCTGGGCCCTGGGCCTGGGCCCTGGGCCCTGGGCCCTGGGCCTGGGCCTGGGCCTGGGCCCTGGGCCCTGGGCCTGGGCCCTGGGCCCTGGGCCCTGGGCCCTGGGCCTGGGCCTGGGCCTGGGCCTGGGCCCTGGGCCTGGGCTGGGCCTGGGCCCTGGGCCCTGGGCCCTGGGCCTGGGCCCTGGGCCCTGGGCCCTGGGCCACAGGCCCTGGGCCTGGGCCCTGGGCCTGGGCCCTGGGCCCTGGGCCCTGGGCCTGGGCCCTGGGCCTGGGCCTGGGCCCTGGGCCCTGGGCCCTGGGCCTGGGCCCTGGGCCCTGGGCCCTGGGCCTGGGCCCTGGGCCCTGGGCCTGGGCCCTGGGCCCTGGGCCCTGGGCCTGGGCCCTGGGCCACAGGCCCTGGGCCCTGGGCCTGGGCCCTGGGCCTGGGCCCTGGGCCCTGGGCCCTGGGCCCTGGGCCTGGGCCTGGGCCCTGGGCCCTGGGCCCTGGGCCTGGGCCCTGGGCCCTGGGCCCTGGGCCTGGAGGCCTGGGCCTGGGCCTGGGCCCTGGGCCTGGGCCCTGGGCCCTGGGCCCTGGGCCCTGGGCCTGGGCCCTGGGCCTGGGCCTGGGCCCTGGGCCTGGGCCTGGGCCCTGGGCCTGGGCCTGGGCCTGGGCCTGGGCCTGGGCCTGGGCCCTGGGCCTGGGCCCTGGGCCTGGGCCTGGGCCCTGGGCCCTGGGCCCTGGGCCCTGGGCCTGGGCCTGGGCCTGGGCCTGGGCCCTGGGCCTGGGCCTGGGCCCTGGGCCCTGGGCCCTGGGCCCTGGGCCCTGGGCCTGGGCCCTGGGCCTGGGCCCTGGGCCCTGGGCCTGGAGGCCCTGGGCCTGGGCCCTGGGCCCTGGGCCTGGGCCCTGGGCCTGGGCCCTGGGCCTGGGCCCTGGGCCTGGGCCTGGGCCCTGGGCCCTGGGCCCTGGGCCTGGGCCCTGGGCCTGGGCCCTGGGCCTGGGCCCTGGGCCCTGGGCCTGGGCCCTGGGCCTGGGCCTGGGCCTGGGCCCTGGGCCCTGGGCCCTGGGCCCTGGGCCTGGGCCTGGGCCTGGGCCCTGGGCCTGGGCCCTGGGCCCTGGGCCTGGGCCTGGGCCCTGGGCCCTGGGCCCTGGGCCTGGGCCCTGGGCCCTGGGCCCTGGGCCTGGGCCCTGGGCCCTGGGCCTGGGCCCTGGGCCCTGGGCCCTGGGCCCTGGGCCCTGGGCCCTGGGCCTGGGCCCTGGGCCTGGGCCTGGGCCCTGGGCCCTGGGCCCTGGGCCCTGGGCCCTGGGCCTGGGCCCTGGGCCCTGGGCCCTGGAGGCCCTGGGCCCTGGGCCCTGGGCCTGGGCCCTGGGCCCTGGGCCTGGGCCCTGGGCCTGGGCCCTGGGCCCTGGGCCCTGGGCCCTGGGCCTGGGCCCTGGGCCCTGGGCCTGGGCCTGGGCCCTGGGCCCTGGGCCTGGGCCTGGGCCTGGGCCCTGGGCCCTGGGCCTGGGCCCTGGGCCCTGGGCCTGGGCCTGGGCCCTGGGCCCTGGGCCCTGGGCCTGGGCCCTGGGCCCTGGGCCCTGGGCCTGGGCCCTGGGCCCTGGGCCCTGGGCCCTGGGCCTGGGCCCTGGGCCTGGGCCCTGGGCCCTGGGCCCTGGGCCTGGGCCCTGGGCCCTGGGCCTGGGCCTGGGCCCTGGGCCTGGGCCCTGGGCCCTGGGCCTGGGCCCTGGGCCCTGGGCCTGGGCCCTGGGCCCTGGGCCTGGGCCCTGGGCCCTGGGCCCTGGGCCCTGGGCCCTGGGCCCTGGGCCTGGGCCCTGGGCCCTGGGCCTGGGCCCTGGGCCCTGGGCCTGGGCCTGGGCCCTGGGCCCTGGGCCCTGGGCCTGGGCCCTGGGCCCTGGGCCCTGGGCCCTGGGCCTGGGCCCTGGGCCCTGGGCCCTGGGCCCTGGGCCCTGGGCCCTGGCCTGGGCCCTGGGCCCTGGGCCTGGGCCCTGGGCCCTGGGCCCTGGGCCCTGGGCCTGGGCCCTGGGCCCTGGGCCTGGGCCCTGGGCCCTGGGCCCTGGGCCTGGGCCTGGGCCTGGGCCCTGGGCCTGGGCCCTGGGCCCTGGGCCCTGGGCCCTGGGCCCTGGGCCCTGGGCCTGGGCCTGGGCCCTGGGCCCTGGGCCCTGGGCCCTGGGCCCTGGGCCCTGGGCCCTGGGCCCTGGGCCTGGGCCTGGGCCCTGGGCCTGGGCCCTGGGCCCTGGGCCCTGGGCCCTGGGCCCTGGGCCCTGGGCCTGGGCCCTGGGCCCTGGGCCCTGGGCCCTGGGCCTGGGCCCTGGGCCTGGGCCCTGGGCCCTGGGCCTGGGCCCTGGGCCCTGGGCCCTGGGCCTGGGCCCTGGGCCCTGGGCCTGGGCCCTGGGCCTGGGCCCTGGGCCCTGGGCCTGGGCCTGGGCCCTGGGCCCTGGGCCTGGGCCCTGGGCCCTGGGCCTGGGCCTGGGCCCTGGGCCCTGGGCCTGGGCCCTGGGCCTGGGCCCTGGGCCCTGGGCCCTGGGCCCTGGGCCTGGGCCTGGGCCCTGGGCCCTGGGCCCTGGGCCTGGGCCCTGGGCCTGGGCCCTGGGCCCTGGGCCCTGGGCCTGGGCCCTGGGCCCTGGGCCCTGGGCCCTGGGCCCTGGGCCTGGGCCCTGGGCCTGGGCCTGGGCCCTGGGCCCTGGGCCCTGGGCCCTGGGCCCTGGGCCTGGGCCCTGGAGGCCTGGGCCTGGGCCCTGGGCCCTGGGCCCTGGGCCTGGGCCCTGGGCCCTGGGCCCTGGGCCCTGGGCCTGGGCCTGGGCCCTGGGCCTGGGCCCTGGGCCTGGGCCCTGGGCCTGGGCCCTGGGCCCTGGGCCCTGGGCCCTGGGCCCTGGGCCCTGGGCCCTGGGCCCTGGGCCCTGGGCCTGGGCCCTGGGCCCTGGGCCTGGGCCCTGGGCCCTGGGCCCTGGGCCTGGGCCCTGGGCCCTGGGCCCTGGGCCTGGGCCCTGGGCCTGGGCCCTGGGCCCTGGGCCCTGGGCCCTGGGCCTGGGCCCTGGGCCCTGGGCCTGGGCCCTGGGCCTGGGCCCTGGGCCCTGGGCCCTGGGCCCTGGGCCCTGGGCCTGGGCCCTGGGCCTGGGCCCTGGGCCCTGGGCCCTGGGCCCTGGGCCTGGGCCCTGGGCCCTGGGCCTGGGCCTGGGCCCTGGGCCCTGGGCCCTGGGCCTGGGCCCTGGGCCCTGGGCCCTGGGCCCTGGGCCCTGGGCCCTGGGCCTGGGCCACAGGCCTGGGCCCTGGGCCCTGGGCCCTGGGCCTGGGCCCTGGGCCTGGGCCTGGGCCTGGGCCCTGGGCCCTGGGCCTGGGCCCTGGGCCTGGGCCCTGGGCCCTGGGCCCTGGGCCCTGGGCCTGGGCCCTGGGCCCTGGGCCTGGGCCTGGGCCCTGGGCCCTGGGCCCTGGGCCCTGGGCCCTGGGCCTGGGCCCTGGGCCCTGGGCCTGGGCCCTGGGCCCTGGGCCTGGGCCCTGGGCCTGGGCCCTGGGCCCTGGGCCCTGGGCCTGGGCCCTGGGCCCTGGGCCCTGGGCCCTGGGCCCTGGGCCCTGGGCCCTGGGCCTGGGCCCTGGGCCCTGGGCCTGGGCCCTGGGCCCTGGGCCCTGGGCCCTGGGCCTGGGCCCTGGGCCCTGGGCCCTGGGCCCTGGGCCTGGGCCCTGGGCCTGGGCCCTGGGCCCTGGGCCCTGGGCCCTGGGCCCTGGGCCCTGGGCCTGGGCCTGGGCCCTGGGCCCTGGGCCCTGGGCCTGGGCCCTGGGCCCTGGGCCCTGGGCCTGGGCCCTGGGCCCTGGGCCCTGGGCCCTGGGCCTGGGCCTGGGCCCTGGGCCTGGGCCCTGGGCCTGGGCCCTGGGCCCTGGGCCTGGGCCCTGGGCCCTGGGCCCTGGGCCTGGGCCTGGGCCTGGGCCCTGGGCCCTGGGCCTGGGCCCTGGGCCCTGGGCCTGGGCCCTGGGCCCTGGGCCCTGGGCCTGGGCCCTGGGCCTGGGCCCTGGGCCCTGGGCCCTGGGCCCTGGGCCTGGGCCCTGGGCCCTGGGCCCTGGGCCTGGGCCCTGGGCCCTGGGCCCTGGGCCTGGGCCCTGGGCCCTGGGCCCTGGGCCCTGGGCCCTGGGCCTGGGCCCTGGGCCCTGGGCCCTGGGCCCTGGGCCTGGGCCTGGGCCTGGGCCCTGGGCCTGGGCCCTGGGCCCTGGGCCCTGGGCCCTGGGCCCTGGGCCTGGGCCTGGGCCCTGGGCCTGGGCCTGGGCCCTGGGCCCTGGGCCTGGGCCCTGGGCCCTGGGCCTGGGCCCTGGGCCCTGGGCCCTGGGCCCTGGGCCCTGGGCCTGGGCCCTGGGCCTGGGCCCTGGGCCCTGGGCCTGGGCCCTGGGCCCTGGGCCCTGGGCCCTGGGCCTGGGCCCTGGGCCCTGGGCCCTGGGCCCTGGGCCTGGGCCCTGGGCCCTGGGCCCTGGGCCCTGGGCCCTGGGCCTGGGCCTGGGCCCTGGGCCTGGGCCCTGGGCCTGGGCCCTGGGCCTGGGCCCTGGGCCCTGGGCCTGGGCCCTGGGCCCTGGGCCTGGGCCCTGGGCCCTGGGCCCTGGGCCCTGGGCCTGGGCCTGGGCCCTGGGCCCTGGGCCTGGGCCTGGGCCTGGGCCCTGGGCCCTGGGCCTGGGCCTGGGCCCTGGGCCCTGGGCCCTGGGCCTGGGCCCTGGGCCTGGGCCTGGGCCCTGGGCCCTGGGCCCTGGGCCTGGGCCCTGGGCCTGGGCCTGGGCCCTGGGCCTGGGCCTGGGCCCTGGGCCTGGGCCTGGGCCCTGGGCCCTGGGCCTGGGCCTGGGCCTGGGCCCTGGGCCCTGGGCCTGGGCCTGGGCCCTGGGCCTGGGCCCTGGGCCTGGGCCTGGGCCCTGGGCCCTGGGCCTGGGCCTGGGCCTGGGCCCTGGGCCTGGGCCCTGGGCCCTGGGCCCTGGGCCCTGGGCCCTGGGCCTGGGCCCTGGGCCCTGGGCCCTGGGCCCTGGGCCTGGGCCCTGGGCCTGGGCCTGGGCCCTGGGCCTGGGCCCTGGGCCCTGGGCCTGGGCCCTGGGCCTGGGCCCTGGGCCCTGGGCCCTGGGCCCTGGGCCCTGGGCCCTGGGCCTGGGCCCTGGGCCCTGGGCCTGGGCCTGGGCCTGGGCCCTGGGCCCTGGGCCCTGGGCCCTGGGCCCTGGGCCCTGGGCCCTGGGCCCTGGGCCTGGGCCTGGGCCTGGGCCTGGGCCTGGGCCCTGGGCCCTGGGCCCTGGGCCTGGGCCTGGGCCCTGGGCCCTGGGCCTGGGCCCTGGGCCCTGGGCCCTGGGCCCTGGGCCCTGGGCCCTGGGCCTGGGCCCTGGGCCCTGGGCCTGGGCCTGGGCCTGGGCCCTGGGCCCTGGGCCCTGGGCCTGGGCCCTGGGCCTGGGCCCTGGGCCTGGGCCCTGGGCCTGGGCCTGGGCCCTGGGCCCTGGGCCCTGGGCCTGGGCCTGGGCCCTGGGCCCTGGGCCCTGGGCCCTGGGCCTGGGCCCTGGGCCCTGGGCCCTGGGCCCTGGGCCTGGGCCCTGGGCCTGGGCCCTGGGCCCTGGGCCCTGGGCCCTGGGCCCTGGGCCTGGGCCCTGGGCCTGGGCCTGGGCCTGGGCCCTGGGCCCTGGGCCCTGGGCCCTGGGCCTGGGCCCTGGGCCTGGGCCCTGGGCCCTGGGCCCTGGGCCTGGGCCCTGGGCCCTGGAGGCCCTGGGCCTGGGCCCTGGGCCCTGGGCCTGGGCCCTGGGCCCTGGGCCCTGGGCCTGGGCCCTGGGCCCTGGGCCTGGGCCTGGGCCCTGGGCCCTGGGCCCTGGGCCCTGGGCCCTGGGCCACAGGCCTGGGCCCTGGGCCCTGGGCCCTGGGCCTGGGCCCTGGGCCCTGGGCCCTGGGCCTGGGCCTGGGCCTGGGCCCTGGGCCCTGGGCCCTGGGCCCTGGGCCCTGGAGGCCCTGGGCCCTGGGCCTGGGCCCTGGGCCCTGGGCCCTGGGCCTGGGCCCTGGGCCCTGGGCCCTGGGCCTGGGCCCTGGGCCCTGGGCCTGGGCCCTGGGCCTGGGCCCTGGGCCCTGGGCCTGGGCCCTGGGCCTGGGCCCTGGGCCTGGGCCCTGGGCCCTGGGCCCTGGGCCTGGGCCCTGGGCCTGGGCCTGGGCCCTGGGCCCTGGGCCTGGGCCTGGGCCTGGGCCCTGGGCCTGGGCCTGGGCCCTGGGCCCTGGGCCTGGGCCCTGGGCCCTGGGCCTGGGCCCTGGGCCTGGGCCTGGGCCCTGGGCCCTGGGCCCTGGGCCTGGGCCTGGGCCCTGGGCCCTGGGCCTGGGCCCTGGGCCTGGGCCCTGGGCCTGGGCCCTGGGCCTGGGCCCTGGGCCCTGGGCCTGGGCCCTGGGCCCTGGGCCCTGGGCCTGGGCCTGGGCCCTGGGCCTGGGCCTGGGCCTGGGCCTGGGCCCTGGGCCCTGGGCCCTGGCCTGGGCCTGGGCCCTGGGCCCTGGGCCCTGGGCCCTGGGCCCTGGGCCTGGGCCTGGGCCCTGGGCCCTGGGCCCTGGGCCTGGGCCTGGGCCCTAGGCCCTGGGCCCTGGGCCTGGGCCCTGGGCCCTGGGCCTGGGGCCCTGGGCCTGGGCCCTGGGCCTGGGCCTGGGCCCTGGGCCTGGGCCTGGGCCCTGGGCCTGGGCCTGGGCCTGGGCCCTGGGCCCTGGGCCCTGGGCCCTGGGCCCTGGGCCCTGGAGGCCTGGGCCCTGGGCCCTGGGCCCTGGGCCTGGGCCTGGGCCCTGGGCCCTGGGCCCTGGGCCTGGGCCCTGGGCCTGGGCCTGGGCCCTGGGCCCTGGGCCTGGGCCCTGGGCCCTGGGCCTGGGCCCTGGGCCCTGGGCCCTGGGCCTGGGCCTGGGCCCTGGGCCAGGCCCTGACCCCTGGGCCACTGGCCTGGGCCCTGGGCCTGGGCCCTGGGCCTGGGCCCTGGGCCCTGGGCCCTGGGCCTGGGCCCTGGGCCCTGGGCCCTGGGCCTGGGCCTGGGCAGACCTGGGAGACCTGGGCCTGGGCAGGGGCCCCAGGGCCCCCAGGATGACCCTGGACCCAGACCCCCAGACCCCCAGACCAGACCCCACGGCCCCGGGGCCTGGGCCCAGACCCACGGACCCAGACCCCAGGAGCCAGACAGACCCTAAACCCAAACCCCAGGCCTGGGCCCAGGCCCCAGGAGCCCCGGGCCCCAGGCCCACAGGGCCAGCCCTAAACCCACGGGACCCCAGGCCTGAACCCTGAACCCCTGAACCCTGAACCCCACAGACCACAGACCCTGGGCCCAGGCCTGGGGCCACAGGCCACAGGGGGCAGGGCAGGAGCCACAGACCACAGGGCAGGGCAGGGACCCTGAGACCCCAGGCAGGACCCCTGGGACCCCAGGACCCCAGACCCCAGACCCCAGACCCCCTAACCCCCAGACCCCCAGACCCCGAGCCAGGGCCCAGGACCCACAGCCAGAACCCCAGAACCCCAGAACCCAGACCCCAGGGCCCCAGACCCCAGACCCTGGACCCTGGACCTTGGACCCTGGACAGCCTGGGCCCAGGGCCCCTGAAGCCCTGAAGGCAGGCCAGGAGCAGAACCAGAACCCAGAGACCCAGGACCACAGAGACCCACGGGCAGACAGGAGACCCGGACCGGACAGGGCCCCAGGACCAGGACCCCACGAGAGCCAGGACCCCAGAGCCACAGAACCACAGGACAGAACCCCCAGGCAGGACCCCGAGACCCCCTGAACCCAGAAACCCCCAGAACCAGGAACCAGGACCACCCGAAGGCAGGGCCGAACCTAGAACCCCCAGGCCCGGAACCAGGACCCCCAGAAGAGCCGGACAGGACACCCCAGGACCCCAGGACCAACCACTGAACCAGGGCACAGGACCCCAGGACCAGGACCCCAGGCAGGGATTGACCCTAAAGTTTTAATTTTTAAACTTTAAAATAACAAATTTAAAAATTAAAACTTTCATTCCGTAGTATAAATTTGTTTGATTTTAAAAATAATATTATAAACCTTTTAAAAAGGTAAGAAAATCTTATTAAACATATATCCATATTTTTTTTTATGTATAAGCACCCCCTGCTCTTTTTTTTTTATTGTTTTATTTTTCAAATAGTTGAATTTCAAAAAGCCATTTTATTTATCTATTTATTTATATTATTATTTTCTCATCATTTTTCTGTTCTTTGGCTAATTGGCTTCAACTGCAATTAATATTTCTCTCCAAATCATTGGAGTTTCTAAATCTATATTGACTATTTTGAGTTTAAGGTGGCATCAACATTCTTAATTATTTATTATGTTCACAAACGTTTTAAATATTTTTATATGTGTGATTATACAAACAATTATTTTAAATTTAGATTAAAATAAAATACTAGTTGATATGTGACATTTTTATTAAATATTTTAAATGAGGGTTATATGTTTGTTTGTGGCACACGATATATTTGAACAATATTTGAGTTATAAATCACATTAGTTTGAAAACAGTAAACTTGGGAAGTATAAATTTGGAAAATTTTAAGGGTGCATATGAAAAAAACCATTTTATTTATCTAATTATTTATATTATTATTTTATCGTTGTTTTGCTCTTCTTTGGTCGCCCCACCGACTTTGGGCGTATATATCGCCTCCCGCGATCCAAAATTTTGAAAGAAAGGATCGAAAATTCCTTATCGCGAGGGCGAGAAAAAGGGGCGAGCTCAGGCTAGGGTTTGCATTTTTGGAGGTCGGAGTAGAGAAGATGAGCGTGAATCCGGCGCCGCCCAGCTTCCATGGCGCCGGATCCATCTCCGACAAGGACGCCGTCGCTGCCCCTGGAAACCCTTTCATCTCCTGCAGTGCATCAGGTTTCCACCGTGTGTGCGCGGCGTCAGCGGCGCTCCGAAACTGGCGATCCATCTTATCTCCGGGGTCCGATCCCGGCCCCAGGCCCACAACCTCATCGTCCTCCACTTCACCTCCCTCGGTGTCGTCCGCAAGATCTTCGAGGACTGCCGTGCTGTGCGCATCCTCGTTCACCTTCCCGATGAGGTCTTCTCCGGCTCTCCCCTTACTCCCGTAGGACTCCTCACAAACGCTAACCCCCGTGCCTTCGACCGTGCATGCAAAGGCCGCTTGCAGCTATCCTTCTTCACCGGTGAACCTCTTCATCCCCTCCCCAAGCCCTCGTCACTTATTCGTTCCCAAATCCTAATCCCAACCCAGCGTCCATCTCATGTTGCTCTTGATCATTCATCATTGTCACAGGGGTAATTTTTGCTGTAATCGAAGGTTGCCGTTAGGAGGATTCTTGGCTTCGTGATAAAGGTTGGCGAGCTCCATCTGGATGCTTCTCCGGGAGGGCACGCAGGTTCATGCCCTTGATTTAAGCACTTTTAAATTTCAGAAAAACTCATGAATTTTTTTGTTCATATTTTTCCCGTTCTTTTGATTCAGAATCTTGCGATTGTAATTTCTCTTAAATCGTTACCTGTGGACTTTGAAATTTTGTAGGTGAATTCATGTTATTTATTTCATGTTTGACATATCATTATATTCTTTTCCCATAAGTAGGGATCTGGATGAATTCTTTGTAGGACATTCTCTCTCACAAGTCTTGGTTCATTACCATTGTTTATGTAAACACTTACTCCAAATATCAATTATTATAGTCCATTGTGTAAGAAATGGCAGCATTTTTTTTTCTGTGGAATGACCCCTGAATGTTTATTTAGGGTTTTCTAGTTTTAATGGGATTTACTTTTGTCATATTTATGTACCAATGACAGCATAAACAATTGATACTCCTTAAAAAAAGCATCTAGAGTATATTGTATGTGATTTGTGCATCTTTTCTTTTGTTACCATTCCCTAATCATATTTGGCACCTCACCGACACCAGTCACACCACCATCCTCTTCGTTCTCTGCATCATCCTTTTCACTGTCGGTATTGTGGAGATCTAGTGCTTTCGTTGTAGTCTGAGGCGGACAAGGCCGTCGAAATCGCTATAAATCAAGCCTTAAATTTAAGTAACTTGCTTGTTCCTTCACCATTGGATAGTTTTCTTTGCATCTTTGTCGCCCCATAGGTGTTTGTTGATATGCCTGTTATGATTTCTTTTGTATTTGCCATTTTTTAAAACATTCTTGTTTGGTAGTTCTAAGAGAATTTATGATATTTATTCTAGAGTTTAGATGTTACTAATCTGAAAGCACATATGTTTGGTGGATTTTGGAGTTCTTGTCGATTATTATTTTGATTTTTAATTTTTTCTGCAGTTTATGTCATGTTCATGCTTAGAGTTGGTGTGAATTCATAAAATTTGTTGAACTTCCTCCATAATCAAAATCAACTAAACCATTTGATGCTATTTTTATGATGAGCTCTACAAGGAAAACAAGAAAGCTCATCTTTTGTTCGCCAAAAATAAAAAAAATAAGCTATTCCATCTCTGATTAATAGGGCATGTGTGTATTTAATTTAAGATCCATGAATGACTTGTGGCAAACCTCATTAGCTAATTTGAATTGTGGGTTTACGTGTAGTCTTAACATTTTTTCTTCTTCTCTATCATAATGATGCTGATGTCCTGTGGTCCAGAATCAGTAATTCAAAAAATGCCAGTCTGAAGGTAAAGGGTTGGCGGGCTTCATTTTTTCCCCCCTGTTTGTGTGAAAGTGTAATGACTGAAAGTTGGGTTGCTGTCTTTCTTCGAGAGATTTTGGAGGTTTTTTGGTTGGAGGCAAAATGGATGGTCCGGTGTTTGGACTGATAAATTGTTTGAATGGGATATAGGTAGGTTTTTCTTCTTTCACATAGAAAAGTTATGTCTACACCTAGCCTTTAGTTGGTCATTTGATAAAGTATCCTAAGAGAAGTAGTTTTATTTATCCCCAGAAAAGTTCTTTAACAAGACCTGGGGATTTAGTTCATTTCCCGGGACCCAAATCTCAAGCATTTTTACTTTCAAGGGTTGGCCTACTGCCTATTAAAATCTCTCTCCCCTCTTCCCCACGACTCTTTGAAGGTGTAGCCTTTTTCTTAATATCAAGTGTGGCTTGACTTCAAAGAATCCAAAACCAAACTTCCTCCCAATGCATTCATCTTTGGAACTTTTTGTTAAATTTAGTGCTTTTATTTTTATAGAAATAGATATGTAGCCTTTTTTTTGTTGCAACTTTTGTAACATTAGAGTATGTGTTTCACCAATTTTTTAAATGTAATGAATTAAGAGATAATTCTCACAATGAGGAATCAAATTTAATAATGCAAAAAACAAACCAAAAGTAGATACCTTTTATGATTTAGGTTCATAAATATGCTTATGCAGATAAAATTAAGATTGATGAACTTTAGAGGAATGCATCTCACATGTTGATCTGAACTTAGTGGAAGTCTATATTTTAGTGGGTTGTTCTATTTGCCATTTCTCTATGTAAAGATAAAATTACATTTTAGGTAAAATAGTAAATTTCTCTCAATAATACCTTAACTAGTTCTTTAAAAACCTTTTAGAGCTCTTTTCATATAAAGTTTTTTATTGGACTATTCACTGATGCCTTAGTTTGAACTTTCTCATATTTAATTAGATTAAAATAACTAATGTTAATTACCAAACAAAGACTAATTAATAAGTGATGTGAAGAAGTTTATCTGTTTTAGAGATGCTTGAACTCATCGTAGCTGTTCTCCACGCTTGTATTTTTTTTCTTTTGGGATATTGAAGCATTTGTTTGAAAAGGCAAGTGCTTCTCCTCTTTCTTTTGTATATTCCATGGCTATGACACCTAAACTATCCCTTTAGTAGTTCATGAACTTATATCCGTATGCCTTTTATGCATATACCCTTGTGAATTTTGTATATTCCACATTTCCTTTAAAGAATTTATATTTATATACATTTCTTTTAGGACATCTACCCTTGAGCTTAAAGTCAACTATGGTCAATTAGACATAACAAGGGTGACATAATATCAAGATTATAAGAGTATACATTTAGGCAAAGAATTATTCTCCCAATTTTATTTTTTATATTTTTCATGATTTCTCATTTATTAACCTAATATTGGTTATGAAATAACTACGCATAAAAATAGATGATCAAAATATTGTATTCAAATAAACTGAACATGAAACATGACTTTAAATATAGCTTGCATATGATTGAAGCCTTTCTTTGATTAAATTAGTCAGTAAACAATGGGTGTTCATATACTAATTGTTTTAGCACATTTTGTATGTTAAACAATTGTGTGCCTTGACTTTGACCAATCTTCATAGTCAATGAGTCTTTTCCCACTGATTCTGACTCTCAATCCTTATTATTAAAAGTTTTTTTTTATTGTAGTACACTTCTCATTTAAAATTTTCAGTTGCATATTTCTTTGGTATCCTTCTTGCTAATGAAAATAATTGTCCCTGTTTTTATAGTACTGAAATGTTAATTATGGTCCCTGTTTTATATTACTTCTTCAATAGATTTAAAATTTTCAGTTGCATATTTCTTTGGTTTCCTTCTTGCTAATGAAAATTTAAAATTGCAGCTGAGGAAGTTGACCTTTCATATGCAACTGAAAAACATGATGATCAAACCATCTTTTCCTTAGACATGGAAAGGTGCTTCATAGGATATGTGTCCATTCCTATCTTTTTATGTCAATTATTGTTGCGATGGTTTTATTCTCTATGATCTATGACTAATTGCTATATACAACCTATCCATTATTTTGCTACTAATGCAGGGAATTCTGCAATCTCAAGGAAGGCTTTGAAGGAAGATGAGGTTTATGTCGTCTTCTTTATCATGAAAGTCTCATCACATCTTAACTGCACTTGTTGATTCACGACATAAAATGGTATGTAAGATGAAAAATTGTATAACAAACATTGACCCAGATAAGAAGGAAGAAAAGGAGAAGGTAAACAAGATTTCGATTTACAAACTCATGTATTACTATATGATCAATGTTTCTATTGGTTTGAAGCTTGTTATTAGATAGGGATTTTCCATTCCTCTGTGGCAGTAATCAAATGTTATTTAATATATAATTGATTTTTAACCATTGCCTTGCATATATTTTTCTCTTTAACAGGATATTTTTTTTATATGCCTACATTTATTCCTGGTTGGATGAATTTAAAAACCTAATAATTGAATAGTTTTGCCTACCGGTATCTAGGCCTCTATTTTATTTTATTTATTATTATTATTGTTTTTGCTGATTTCATGCTCCTGCTTTGGAACATTGTATCAAGAAATTTAATTTATGTAGGGGTGTTCTTATTACTGTCCCCATTAAGTGGAGGATGCTTGCCTTGTTTGTTGATTGATTTTTCCATGTTTGTTTTAATAATTACATGAAAGTCCATATCCTGTATTCAAGTTATGAAACAAACTGGGATACATCCCATGGCCTGCAATCCCCCTCACCTCCAAAATCTTTGTGTAGCAATTGAAGCTTTCAATGTGTTATTGATAAATTTTTTTTTTTTTTGTGCTTATTATCATCCGTTTTTTTTTTTTGTAACTAATCACTCAAGTTTTGTTACATAGAAATTGGATGTTGTCGTTTGCAGAAAAGGGCTATGGAAGATTCCATAGAAATTGTTGTGGAAAAACTGCTTCATGCAACTAATGATGCAGTGGCTAAAGTACTGTGCTTCCTTAAACCTGTTAGAATTGCCTTTCAAATTAAATTTATATGCTTGTCATTTGTTTTATATTTTGCGGTTTCCAATGAAGCAGATAATTGTTTAACCTAATTTTTGGCTCAGTATGATCCATTTAGATGTCTTATGGTGTGTGCTCAAAGACATTGCTTCCCATGTTCATTCTACAGTTCATTAAATTATGGAGATTGAGAATTTGTCCTTCTTATTTTTTGTATCCTTTGTTCTAATGCAGGTTGTCGTCCCTTTATTTGGTTAGTGATGATTAGAAAACTCTTGTTATATGCATCAATTGTTTAACCAAGGTAATTCTGAAATGTATATTCTTTTCATGCTGACCTGGCAGTACCTTGTATTTTGAACAATATTTATCCACAATTCTTCTAGCATGTATTTTCTGTTGATGAACCATCAGATATTGTTGCTCAAGTCAGTTTATTTCTTTAAATCATGGAGAGTATCATGGATAATAAAGATTTTTGGAATGAAATAAATTAAAAACTTTTGATTGGAATGGAACCTCAAAAGATTTTTGGAATTATTGATTAAATAGTTGTTGACTCCATTGGCTGCATATCCAGTTGTCTTTGACAAGCCAATAAAAGTTTGACCATATGATTTGGATTTATGTTTGAATAATGTACAAAATTACTATCAAAAGAAAAAGAGCTATCAAATCTTATGCAGTTTTAACAGTCAATTGCAAATTTTTTGACATCTTTTGGCAATTCACTTCTCTTTTTAAGAGACAACATCATCCATTAATTATATTGGCAAAGCTATAAAACATTAGCAATTTTTATTGTTTGTTTCGTTTCAACTTATGGTTGTTATTCTAATTTTAGGGTTGTTGACTATTTTGGTGTGCCCAGATTGTTTTTTTTCCCTTTTTTGGCTTTTGCCGTGAAATTTGATTTTGATTCTCCACTTAATTTTTCCTTTTAACATGCGCAAAATTGTCTCAATTCCCATGATATTGATTCTATTTTGATTTAAGATAGTATCTTTCTCTTTTTCTTTATTTATTTATTTATTTTTGGTCGCATTCTATTAAAGTTGATGCTCTTAGAGATGATAGTTCCCAGATTCCAAAATCAAGCCATTCAAGATGCGCATAAAGGCACTCATGGATCTTGATTGTCTATTATGTTTCACAGGTCCCCTCCATCACTAGAGAAAACATTTCTGCATCAGATTTGGGTGTAGCACCATGTTGTTCCATCTGGAGATTGTCCTCGGTCATTTTAAAGGATGGAAAGTCCTAAAAGATCCGACTCATGTCTATGAATATATGAAGGTAATGGTTGCCCTTTCTTTGTTCAATGAAAGCATGCATAGAATATTGGAAATCCTGCCTCATTGTCGTGGAAAGCTTACTTGCCAATTTTTTAATGATTTATGACAATAGGATCTACTGATGGTGCACACTCTCATCGATAACCTTTTTAGCCTTCTTGCTACTATTGAGTCCACTAGCGTTGCTTTTGATAGAAATTGTCGGCCTGATAGAGTCTTATCCGTTTCATATTGCCAATTATGAATTCTCATGGATCTAAAACTTTATATGAATGCTTAACATGATGTAGGTGATAATTTACTCATTATGTGGCTGTATATAGTACACTAATTCTGATTATAGATTCTTTAAAGTAAACACAATAGACTCTAATAGTTTGCATTACCAAAATCATATTTCTAAACTATGCATCATAACCATTATTTCTTTCTGCTTTTTGTTGCAGCTATTGTTTAACAGGGAGTCATTCATGAAGACTTAAAACCTCTGAAGGAACATGTGATTGCAGGTTGGTCACTTAAAGTTAATGTTTGAAGTTATTTCCTTTGAAAGCTAAGCAACTACCCATATATTGCCCTCATGAGGGTATGCTTCTCTAATCCTATTATTTCTTGTGTTTTCTTGTGCGTGCATGTATTCCCTTTTCGCAAATATTAGTTTATATCTAATTATAAATTAGTATGAAATAAGAAATACCATGTCCAACTTAATATTGCATCACAAAGTTTGAAAGGTTCTGTATTCCCTTTTTTTCAAATATTAGTTTATATCTAATTATATTTTTTATGAATTATTTATAGGTAGATTATGGTGAATGACCTCTGATCCAAACGGAGCATATTTTGCTCGATAATAATTCTGAAGATCTGCCTAGGTATAGGTTTTCTTTTTCTTGAAACTAGTACAATCTTTTTTTTTTTGGAAACCCCCTTTATAAGTTTTTTAAATACAAATTCTGTGATTATCTTTCAATTTTAAAATATATATATTTTTATTAATATAAAATTTATCTATTTTAAAGAGTACCTATTTTTATTATCAAAATAGTAGCTATCAAATATATGATTGATTATGGTGTAGTTTGATTTTTTTTTATTAGATATCTTTTTCTTTTGTGATATTTTTTATTTTTATAAAATCATCATAACCACATTCCTTATTGCTCAAAACATGACTATGGACAATAGGTTATTCTCTAGCTTTCCCTCCATTCTCCTCTCATCTTTAAGTCCATATCTTGTCTCCTGATTTTCAATCAAAGTCATCAACGGAAGGGAGTGGAAGGGGATTTAAGGCACAAAATACATGTTTGACTTTTGTTACATGTTATTCTTATTTGCTAAAGAACTTGGTGGTTAAATTATAAACTATTATATTTTTTATAGTTTCCTTGTGTGCCCTAAATCCCCTTCCACTCCACTCCCTCCCAAACTGTGATAGATGATGATATCAAGCCATGAGAAAATATGTTTAATTTTTATTTCATGGACATGAACTTAATCCTGTGATGCCTTAATCGACTGATTGCTTCTTTATGCTTTTTAATCTGTTATTGCTGTTGTATTCTTTTACAAATTTTATCAGAACAACCCCTTCAAATAAAGATTTTAAGAACTAGACAAAGGTTGAACCTTGTTGGAAGAAATCCATTGTACAGTTTAGGAATTTTGTGCTTTATTTTCTCTCATCTTACTCAATATTGAATTAGAATAATTGTCATGTCATGACAAGCCTTGTTACTTGAAGTCAAACTCAGTCAACTGATTTAGGAGCAGGTTTTCGTCACTTGTTTTGATATCAACCATACATTCGTTTTATTATCTTGAACTAAAGTTATCATTTATGCTTTTATATTAAAATTTTGTTTTAAGGTTTATGTTATGCCACCATGGATACTGGGTGATTTTGGAATTGTGTAAAAAGATAACCATTGAATTGCCAAAAATAGAATCGTGTGCAAGTTAGTGTTTTTTTTACTACGATATTAGAAAATATTTTGGTTTGTTCTTTGTATTTCCTTTGTGTGATTATAAAACCAATGAGGTTATTTTTTTCCTTCCTTTTCCACCATATGCCCATTTTATCATTATTTTTATATTATTTTCTGTGCCGTTAAGCAAAACTATTTGTTATAGTTCAAGTATTCTATGTTTGCATCCCTGAGAAATCCAAGGTAGAAAACGGATTCTCATTGGATCTATGTTGGTCATGTAAGTTTGTGTTGGTTCTTTCTCCATCCTCATTGTTGCATTTTTGGGTTATCTTTAATATTGCATTTGATGTGATTGTAAATTAAAAATTCCTGTATTTGGTTTTGTTCCTATTGTAGCAATAAAAGCATTAGTCCTTCATCATGCATTTGCCTATACTTGTGCTCCCTTGCTCTCCTTGGGTTTTTTAATAGATGTAAACTACGGTATTTTTTTTTTAGTGTTTTGATTTTTAAAGTTACCTGGTTTGGTATTTATATATTTTTCATCACTGTTGCCTTTCTTTTATTTTGTATTTATTTATGTGCTGTTGGGTTTTAGTGGCTTCACTTTTCAAAAATAGCCAACTTTTCCAGTCTTGATCATTTAGGATTATTTTATAATTATATTATTTTAATTGACTTTGATATTATAAGAAATATGAATTTATTATCAATTAAGTTCTTTATTAGCTTATGTATGTACCACCTACAATTGTAAATTTTATTTTTTATACTTTATAGCTCGAAGAGCTGCTTAATTAATAAGCATCAGGTAACACATGGCTTATTTTCACATACATATTGTTTTTTCTTTTAATATTTGTTTCTAGAAGTGCTTCATAGCTGCCGTAGATAGTTATTTATTTAATTTTATAGCTCAAGATGTTGTAGTGACATGGCCTTATATTTAGGATTTATAGCGGAGAAGAAAGTAGGAGCTATCTTTTGGACTTGGAAATAAATGAAAAGCAGCACAAAGAAATTAATATTGTCAAACTTACAATGTTCACATGAACATGCTAAGTAAAATGAAATCACTATGATGCGCTTTTATTGGTTTTGATGAATGATGTTTTGTTAATATAATGAAAGCTGAACCCTTCATGTGGTTTGGTTGATGGTTTATGGGTTTAAGAATTTGTTTGATTTTCTATCTTGCTAAATTTTAGGAATCTAATAAAATATTCACTTTATGAAGATGTAATGTATCATTTCATGTTTTTAATTGAAGTAGATCAAAACAACAAGTTCTTTATTAAGTTATACAACAATTTTATCTTTTATATTATAGAATTGTTACAGCTCAAGTGGTTTAGGGGTTTGGTGACCACTTTTTTATTTTTGGCGATTGATTTTTAGTTCTTTTCATGAAATGTCTATTTGTTGTATCTCAATACATCATTATATCAGTGAATCTGAAAAGATTTTTTATTTGTTTTATTATGTTTCTTGTAACTAACCAATCAACCGTTGATGTAGCTTATTTGGCTTTGTTCACCATCAGCTAGAAGTAGCACCATAACTTTCTCTGCCCTCTTTTCAGTTTGAACTTTCGAGTGATGTTTTGTTCTTTCCGCAATCATTAGTAGTTTGCATGTTTATATTAGTTCAATCCTCTTTTATAGTAATTAGATCATGCATGATATTTGATGATATAAAGAATGATTGAGGAATAGCTGTCTTTTGCATTATGTGCAATATATATATAGATACCCTGTTGTAGATTCATTCATGAGTCTAGACAAACTTTTGTTGACAATTGTGATTGTGACATATTAAAGAACCACAAAATATCAAAGAACGGGGTATGTCCTTATGATCTTGATGGATTTTGATTTGAGACTTGGTTCAGTGCTGAAAGTTAAAGGGTGCTTGTATGCTTAGTGCATATGAACTACTGGTTTAATATGAAGTGAACCAAATATTTTAGCTCATGTCTAATCCATAATCCACAAATCTACACAAGGATTTATGTGTATTACCGCGCGTAAGCATTATCATTAGTTTGCTGCAGACGGGCAAACTTCACTTCTGCTGATATGCGGGAATCTGACTTCAGTGGCTGCTCATTCAATAGTGCTTATCTGGAAAAGGCCGTTGCTTATAAAGCCAATTTTTCAGGTAGTTAGGATAACCTCATGCTTCTGTTCCTGTATGATGGTACTTAGTATACCTAGAAATTTTTGTGCTCTATCCATTTTGGTCCTTTTTTTTAACTTCATTTAGCAAAGCGTAATTGTCCTTTCCTGTTTCCTGAGTACATGAATGAAGTGGATCTGAAAAAGTTCACTAGGTTCCTTCTTAAACAACTGGATTTGGTCAGTTTGGTTGGTTTTATGCGAGCTCTTGCTGAAATTTTTTTTTTTTTTTGACATAGGCCATAAAGACCCCCCATTTGGGTTTTAGTCAAGGACGTGGTCATGATAACGCTCAAAATTATTTTGTTTGGCCTGCATAATGAGTTTTTTTATATGCATTTTCAATTTATAAATATTTTGCACAATCATTAAGCCTACATTAGCTGCATTGTTGCAGCCAACAACTGATCCTTTGCTGGCTTTCTATGATATAATGCAGGTGCTGATTTGAGTGATACCCTGATGGATCGCATGGTAAATTTTTTTGGAATTATCTTGCAAAACCTTAGTATATGCATGGAATTCTTCTGATAGTTTATTTTTTCCCCCAACATCCTCTTATACTTGGAGGATTTACTGTATTATGATATGCTCAGAAGCTGTGTTTCCACTCCACTTGCCTATTTTGTTTGGGATGCCTGAAGAATACCTCCATATCAGTACAGAAACTATGTTTCCATTTGCCATTTTGCAGACGTGTTCTAAGAATGTTAAAATGTGAACAGTGTTCTTAGTAAATGCAGTGATCAGTGACTCATAGGAGACTTTTTTATAACCTACTATTTTATACAAGATCAATCTGTAGCATGCTGAATTTTCAAGGAGGGGCTTTTGTTGTCTTATAAGATAATGCTTTTCACATTTTTCCCCCCATGAATCAGGACCCAGTTGTGATCATAGAATTAAAGACCTGCAATGGTTGCACCACCAAGATCACTGCGAGTGAGAACTGATCATATGTTGTTGTCTATAGTTTGAAGTTTTGTTTCTTGTAAACAAAAGCTTCTGGTTCAAACCATGAATCTCTTTTTCCTTTTCCCCAGCCCTCTCACATTCCATGATGTCACTTTCATAAGTTCACTGGTTAGTTTCCCCTTTCTGGTCTAAGTAGCCTAGTTGCTACCTCTGAAGTTGTCACCGTTAGCTTCGACCTTTCTCTTGTATGAATGGCTTGAATTTAGGAAGAAAATTTTAAATTTTGCCTATGCGCGCTTGTTCGGATGAATTTTAGATATAAGTTATCTTCTTGGCTTGTAATGGTTGTTCAACTTAGAGAATTTGAGTTTTGAATAACTGAAATGAGGTTCTGGTTTACTGATTTGTTTTTTTTTTTCGCTTTTCTAACTTAAACCCGTACGTTGACTATTTTTTAGTTTTTTCTTTTCTGTTTTCCAGTCTTGCCGTTAAATCTTAAATCTACAATCTTAAGTTTTAAAGATCTGAATTAATAACAAGGTTACAGAGTTACATATGCTGGAGTTGAGTCCTTTTTGTTAAGGCAATTCATATCACGCTTATTAAATCCTTAGTTTCCACATCTTGTTTCTCCATGTTTCTTTAATAACTTGTTTCAATTTCTAGAAACTGAGCATCATGCCTGTATTTATTTTTGAACCAATGAAAGTTGAATTTGAATCTCCAAATCCTCCAACTCATAATTAAAACTTTGTATGTGCATTGGTTTCTTTTTTAGTACATTATAATAAAGTGGTTGAATGCCATGGGTGATAATATAACATGAACACATCTTGTGATGTGTGTTTGAAAGGCGGCTTGAAAATTTTTATTTGAACAAAAGGCTTTAGTTTTTAGATGCATGGATTTAGTTTTCTGATGTTTTCATGGGGTTACTGCAAAAAGGTTTGGATTTGAAGGGCTTTCATCAATGAAAGTTGAATTTGAATCTCCAAATCCGCCTATGCGTGCATAGCCGGTCCCAAGCCCGGATAAAGGATGAGGGTTGCGGTAGGTTGACAGCCATCGTAAAACTTTGTCACTCTCATGATATGGATTCTCTAATATATACCGTTGGGACGTGCTCACCTAGGCACGCGCTACATCGGCATCCGGATGTAGTGTTAAATGAAATGAGGGTTTCATCATCACGCATCGGGCGCAGGTGTGATGGAGTATAAGCAAGGGTTCCTACATCATGGGCCGGGTGTGGGTAAAGAAGTTAGTCCCGCCACATCGGCGCCGGATGTGGTGTTAAATGAGCAAGGGTTCTCTGCATTTTAGTGGACGGGTGCGAGTAAAAGTTAGTCCAGTGAGAGTAGGATTAGGATTGGTAGTTGGAACATGGGATCTTTGTGCGGAAAATCTATGGAGTTAGTTGACACTCTAAAAAGGAGGAGGATAGATATAGTATGTTTACAAGAGACTAGGTGGATAGGAAACAAGGCTAGAGAGATTGGTAACACAGGTTATAAATTATGGTATTGTGGAGGGGATAAACATAGGAATGGTGTGGGTATAATTGTGGAACAAAAAATGAAGGACAAAGTGGTTGAAGTGAAAAGGGTAGGAGACAAGATTATACATTTGAAGCTAGTGTTGGGAAAAGAAACAATTAACATAGTGAGTGTGTATGCCCCTCAAGTAGGCTTAGGAGAAGAAGATAAGGTTAAGTTTTGGGAAGATTTGGATGGGGTAGTTCTAGGGATTCCAAGTGAACAAGAGCTTTTTATTGGGGGTGATCTTAATGGACATGTAGGTAGACTTAGTGATGGCTACGAGCAAGTGCATGGAGGTTATGGATATCGCGGGGAATGAGGGAAGGAAAATCTATATTAGATTTTGCTTTGGCTCATGATTTGGTGTTGACTAACACTTGCTTTTAAGAAAAAGGGAATCACACTTGATTACTTTTAAGAATGGGGTGATTGTAGCCAAATTGATTTTCTTGTTACGAGAAGAAGGGATAAATCTATTTGTAAAGATTGTAAAGTTATACTGGAGGCGTTAACCACACAACATAGGTTGGTGGTGTTGGATGTGAAGAAAAGGCGTAGTAAAAGCAGAAGGAGGTTTAAGCAAAAATAAGATTAGATGGTGGGCGTTAAAAGGAACCAACCAATTAGCATTTAAGGATAAAATATGGGAAGAGGAGGAGTACAAATGAAGATGATGCAAACACCTTATGGAAGGAGATGGCAAATCGTATTGCAAAAATAGGAAGTGAGCTCCTAGGGGGTCTCCAAGGACTTTGGGATCTCGACCACGGGAATCATGGTGGTGGAATGAAGAGGTTCAAAAGGCTATTAAAGAGAAAAGATATTGGTATAAGAAATTACCCACAAATTGAGGATGGAGAAGCCTTGAAAAGTATAAAAGTGGCAAAAAAGAGGCCAAGAAAGCTAGTTAGCGAGGCCCGAGGTAAATCTCTAGGCTGATTTATACCAAAAGTTAGGGACACGAGAAGGGAAAATGAAGTATACAAGATAGCAAGGCTAAGAGATAAAAAGGGAAAGACTTGGCCCAAATCAAGTCATTAAGGATGAGTCTCAACAGTCTTGTGAGGAGATAAGGAAATCGAGGAAAGATGGAGAAACTATTTTGATCACTTGTTCAACGCAAGTCATGAGGATAACTTTATAGATTTTCACGTAGCAACGATAGAAAGGAACTTTAGCTCTGGCGTAGTAAGATCGGGGCCTAGTGAAGTCGAAGGGCTGATGGGAAAAATGAAGAATTTTGGAAAAGCTTTGTGGGTCAGGATGGTTTCCCGATTGAAGTTTGGAAGTGTCTTGGAAGTGGGGGTGGAGTGGTTAACTAAACTCTTGAACTCTATCTTAAAAGGAGGAAAATGCCCAATTTAATCGGAGAAAGAGCATTTTGGTTCCTATTTATAAGAGTAAGGGAGATATTCAAAATCGCACCAACTACAGGTGGTATTAAGTTAATGAGTCATAATGATGAAACTTCGGGAGAGGGTAATAGAGCATCGACTCGGATATCACGAAGGCGCCGGAGAACCAATTTGGTTTTACGCTTGGATAGATCCACAAATAAGCCATTTTCCTATTAAGGAACTTGATGGAGATCTATGGATAAAGAAGAAGGATCTCCATATGGTTTTCGTTGTACCAGAAAGCGTATGATAGAATGCAGAGACAAGTCCTTTGGTCGGTATTGGAGAGGAAAAACATTCATGTAAAATATATAAATATTATTAAGGATATGTATGAAGGAGCGGTTCTGAAGTGTGAGAACAGTAGGAGATGATACTGGAGGAATTCCCTATATAAATGGGTTTACATCGTGAGGATCGGCCTTGAGCCCATACTTGTTTACCCTAGTAATGGATGAATTAACTAGTTATATCCAAGATGGCATCCCATGGTGTATGTTGTTTCAGGATGATATTATCCTAGTGGATGAGACTAGAGATGGAGTAAATCAAAAGCTAGAATTATGGAGAAACACTTTAGAAAGTAAAGGCTTTAGGTTAAGTAGAAGTAAGACGGAATATATACCTGCGATTTTAGTCTAAGTAGGAGATGAAGGAGAAGTGAAACTAGAGGGTGGTAGTGCCTAAGGTTAACCATTTTAAGTATTTAGGTTCCATTTTTAGGGATGATGGGATGATAGATGAAGATGTAACCCATAGAATCAAATTTGGATGGTTGAAATGGAGAAGTCTTGGCGGGGTGTTATGTGATAAAAAGACGCCTAACAAAGTAAAAGGAAAATTCTATAGACGGCGGTTAGACCGCCCATGCTTATCTGAGGAGCGAGTGTTGGGCAACTAAAGTTCAACATATCCATAAGATGAGTGTGGTAGAAATGAGGATGCTAAGGTGGATGAGTGGTCATACAAGATTGGATAAGATCGAGAAATGAACATATCCATGAAGGTGCATATTGCGCAATTGAAGATAAAATACTGAGAAGGGCGTTTAAGATGGTTTGGACCGCATCGCAGGAGACCCCCAGGTGCTCAGGTCTGAAATGTGATAGTTTAGTTGTAGAAGGTAAGAAGAGGGGTAGAGGTAGGCCTAGGATTACGTGGAGAGGTAGTGTCTGGGGACCTACGTGATGTTAGATATTGAGCCGATCTTGCTTTTGTGAGGCGATATGGAGACAAAGAATCCATATAGCCGACCCGCCTAGTATAGGATTACCGATAAATTAAATTTAATTTTATTTTATTTTATTTTCCTTCATTAGCCTAGCTTTGTCTGTGGGAATACTTTTTTGCTTATAACATTCCATTCTCTTATAAAATTATTTGTTATTAGTATTATTTATTTATTTCTGAATTTTTATGTTTCATCTTATTTCAGTTTATTTAATTTTATCTTATTTCATATTTGAGAGCAACATGAAGACAGAGAATCCATATAGCCGACCCCATCTAGTATGGGATTAAGGCTCAGTTGTTGTTGTTGTTGTTGGATGTTGTTTACTTTGCAAATAAGGAGATCTGTCCATGTTCTAAGTAAATTTCATTCCGGCTTGCATGTGTTTTATTGTGATGTCTTTGTTGGATCTTGTAGTAGTCCATTAAATGATTGCTTAGCTTAATACCTTTTAGCCATTGGTTTTTTTATGATAGGTTGAAATACTTCTTTTCTCCTAGTTAATTTTCCACAATAGGTTCTGCTACATGTGTAACATGATTATTTCTTGACCTTATATCTCTTTTTCTAAAGCTCAACTACCTGGTACCACACAGGACCACTTGCAAATCTTCAATATTGAGGCAAAAGCAAAAATTAAATCTCATCAAATGCGAGAACATGTGAGTTTTTTAATTTAAATTGAAAAAGTTTCGCCAGATTATTCCCTCTTTTCTATGTTGTTTGCTTTTCCGTTATCTTCTTGATTCAGGGAAAACATTTTCTTTGTTTGACCCCTTAGAATTATGGTTAGTTCTGATTGGAATTCCTCCTAATTTCTGTTTGAACTTTACTTGAACTTCCATGTTATTTATTTTATATGCTATGTATCTTTGTGTTTCTTACTTCTCTTTTTTTGTTTGCTTTTGATTATCCAATTTATATTTTTCCCTGGCCACGAGGGATCTGTATTGCTTTTGGATAGAGTTGGCTTATACTTTATCTCTGTCGCCTTTCCTCTTATTTTTTATTTATATATGATCTATTGGCTTTTAGTGGCTTGACTTTTTCATGAAAACTAAAGAAGTTCGTGTGATATTATTGTTGGATTAGTCTTTTTCAAAATAATCCATGGTTCTTATTACCTGAAATGAAAACACCTTTTGAAAACTCAAAGCCCCGTAAGTAGGTTATTTTGAATCCATTTGTTTTTGCATGACTATCCAATTCCATGCTCATGGCTTGGTTTTTATGAATTCCGAATTTAACTGCGTCATGATTAAACAAAAGTATTTTTAACTTGGAAAATATGGTCAACATGAACTGTTTTAAATTGGTGCTGTAAATTGATATCCAACCTTCATATTTTGGATAAATTTATTAAAATGCTTCTTACTAGCATCATCCTCTTGTTTTATACTTAAGGCTTATCGTAGAAACCATAGATTTGCTTTTCATAGTGGTTTCCTTTTGTTACTTACAGTCTCCACTTTCAGAAATTTGTTACCACTACTTTGAAATGCTTGGACATTCAATTTCAAAACAACTTTCTTTGCCATATTGATTCATTCAAAATGCATTTCAAGTATTTTGGCCATGTTTTGACTTCATGGATTTGCACCTATTTCTGTTCATGTCAAACACTTATTTAAGTGTTGGTCAATATATGTGATGATGCCTGTGAGTATGTTAAACACTCGTATGAAGATGTTCATATGACTACGAGTTAAGTTATGCCTTTTGAGTTATATGGTCTTTAATGGCTCATCTTCAATACGATCATAATATTCTAGTCATGTACTTTTAAAAATTAAGATTATGCTTGAATAAATTCACCTTTTTGAGTCCTTGTGCAATTGTATGGTTTTATGGTTAACTGATTTCCTGGTTGTAAGTGGAGGATGCTTGCCTTTTTTGGTGATTGACCTAATGAACTAATGAGACACAAGATCTTAAACTTTGTAAATGGAAATCTCTGGTATCTTTCTTGGTCCCTTACATTCTGTGACTGATGTAGAGTGGTAATTTTTGCTTGAACTTTTTTTTTGACTAATATATCAGGTGGGTTGAATGGAATGGAAAGTATCATAATGATATCCGAAGGTTCACAAAGGTGATACTTCAGTTTAGTTACTTACTCTGCCTTTCCATTCTAAAAAAGGAACTGTTTTCTTTTTTTATGTGCATCTGTTAACAGCTCAAAAGCTTTTTGACATTTGTTTTGTTATTCTGTTTGACTTTGTCAATTTGTTATAGATAGCCCAATCCATCTTGAATTGCTTTTGTGCCTAATGTCCTAATGATTAGTTTAAAGAAATTACTGAGAAGAATGAGCAAATCAGTCAATATTTCCTTGTCTAAGCATCTTAGATGATTTTAATCACCAGCTAGAGGTGTCACTCATTGCCTAGCTCAACTCAGCTGGAGCCATGTGTGACTTCTTTGATTATTAAAGGTGTTGAGACAAGATATTAGAAAATCTGTTGTCTGTTTGTGTTTTAGACCTGTGTGTAATGCATTTAATTGGCCTAATTACATGAGCGCATAATCTAGGCCATGATTACATCCAAAATCTGTGTTTATTTCCGTGCGTTGCTAAGTTAAATTGGTTCTCAAGACTCTCTTCTTTATTGACAGGTATACCTGAAGTATACTGACGAGAGGGCATGTGCATATATAGCTGGACCAGAACCAAACTGTTGGGGATTCTCAGCATAGGGGAAGATCTTTTTGAGCTGATCAACAGTTCAGTTATAGATGGTGAATTATTATTTCATGTTATCTACTTCTTAAGGCATTTTCAGTATTTTCTCCTGTTTCTAGTCAATGGAATATGTTCTGTGACTTCTGTCTGATCTCTGTGGAGGGGGATTTTCTTGATGCGCACCTTTTTAACATAGTGAGGAGTAGCTTTCATAAAATTTACTGATGTTATTAATTTTCCATTGATATTATACATATATAAAATCAATATGCTCATATATGAGTTTTTCTTGAAAGATTTTTGATAATTTAACTTGTCAGTTCCTTTAGTTGGTGGTCAGTGTTCGAGTCATTCTGTGTTGTCCATTTTAAATTATTTGCGTACAACCCTATATGTCATCTCACATTAGGTTAAACTAATTCGTATTGGCTATACTATTAAGTCAATATAAATTAAGAAATTCCAGAGTATAATCAAAGGGGTGGAACTGAGACTTCTAGCAAGGGTTTTTTCATTATTTTAGGTTTGGTTGGTGGGTGAGTGAAGCTTAATTCACGAGACTAAGTTGAAGTAAAGTGGCTAAATATTCTGTGGTGTCTTATAGAAGAAATCCACAATAGTTTATGATAAATGAGATATTATGGCCCGACCTTGCTAGCTGGAAGATAATTCTTATATTGGCTATGTTAAATCATATGCATAATCATAGATTTGAATCTTATGTTTTTTGTGATAATTTCTTCTAGAATGGCATTCTAAGATCAGTAAAAGTGGATCAATTTGTCCTTCAACAAATATGCTAATTCATATGTTCTCTGAAGTTTGGATTAGTTTCTTTTGAAGTTGATATTGTTAGCTTGGTGTTGCTTCAAATGTATCATACAACTTTTTGGTTATTAATTTTTTTATTCTGTAATATAATGTCTGCTGCCTAGAAATGTTTGATTTGTTGTAATTTGCCTCAGAAATCTTCATGCCCTCTGATGCTTACAATAATATTATGGTTTACTTCCAAGAAAACTTGCAGTCTATATTGTGCTAGACTAAATTTAAGCATATTGTTAATGCCACCCGACTCTTTTCTTCTGCCATAAGCAAGACTGTTGCTTCTAGTGATGTGGATCATCACTTTGCAGATAAACAGTTTAACTCATACTCTGCAATAGCGGGACAAATATTCTGTGGAAACATGTAATCTAAGCAAGTCTGTGGTACATATATGGTGCAGACTCGGCATGCAGAAGCACAATTACAAGGCAACCAACAAATCCACAAAACCCGAAAGCAATTAGAGAGAAGACGGCAAAGATCGAAGGATGGTGTGAAGAGTGGTTATAGTGGAAAAGCTGGCCTCGCTAAGGTCTTTACTTGAGGATGATAGAATCCATTCAAAAAGGTAACTATTTTCCATGATTTGAAGATTGCTTGTTGATTGTTTTGGTTTTATTTACTTTTGATATATTTTGCAACTTGTGGGAGAGAGAACTTTGACATATTTTGGGGAAACCAAATGAGGTTTCACTTCAACTAACATATTTTGGGATTTAAAAGACTCATATTGAAAGGAGTTGTGTATTTTTTGTTTTGTCTGTTCTGTTTGCCATTTCTTGAAGAGGCTAGTTCATGTTTTGGATAAATTTATTGAAAGCTTCGTAGTTGCTTCATCCTCTTGTTTTATACTTAAGGCTAGCTTGTGGAGAAAGGTTTCTGTTTCATTACACCAAATCAATGAATAAGTTTTCATTGAACATATATTGTAGAATTTCTTCTACTGACTTAGCAATTTTTCGATTCATTAGGAGCTAATTTTCTGGTTCTCTGACCAATATGGATTTTTAAGGAAAGTTGCTATTTCTAATGTATAACATGGCATCATTGTGCAGATTTTGATGTACTACTCTTTTTTAGGATCTACTTTGAACTATTTATATAATGCCCGGAAATTTTGTATGTTTTTTTTTCAGTGCATTCTATGAAAACATGGTGAAAGTCGCGAACTGTGTCATTTTCAATAAGGTGATTATGTGGTTCTTTTCGATTTAAGCACCATTCATGCTTACTCTACATGCTACTATCTTTGTACTTGAGAACATACATTATTTTTTATCGCCTAAATGTGAATTTTGTCGGTGTAGGTTGTTGGAATATTCTGATTCACATTTGAAGATCACATCGGAAAAATCAGGTTTCCACCTGTGCAGGTTCTGTTAATCTATGAAACCTTCTCCATATATGCTATGTTTGGCTTGATAATTTTGTGACTTTTAGTGAGAGAGTGCATGAGCTCTGTAAAATCAAGCAGAGTAATTCCGGCTTCATCTAATATTTGACTTTGTTGACCCACAGTCATTCCCACGTTCATTTCCACATATCTTCTCAAACAAAAACAACAAAGTGAACAACCACCTTTGTAGCTTGTTACTGTGCGCAATAGATCAGGTATTTGACTATAATAAATGTCATTATGATGGTGTAAACTAGTTAAGTTAGGTTCCACCTTTTTTCTTGGCATCTTACTAGTTATGGCTTGTTGGTGAAATTGGCAGAAATGCAGATAGATACCATGAATTATGAGATAAGTTAAAATCATCTGAAGACATTTGTTATCTAATTTATTCATATTCAAACCAGCTGGTTGATTCTACTCTTAGATGTTTCTAATGAGGGTTTAATCTCAAAAAAACACAATTCCTTATGCATAAGCATCCTTTTGAGTCAATCCCAATAGCTATAAAGTTGTCTTAATATGACAACCTGAATTAATGAAAAGTTCATTTGCATGTCACTTTGTGCCATCTACGGCTGTGGTATTGTTGCTCTGGTATGAAGATGGAGATAGATAATATCATTTATTCTCTTTAGGGAAAATTTCAAAAAAAACCCATGTGGTTTCATCAATTTGCAAAATAGGGAATGTGGTATTTTTTTTCGAAATAAAACCCGTGGTTTCTCCGATTTGCAAAAAGGGGAAAAACCGTTAACGGAGTTAACCCATGCTGACGTGGCAGGGGCATTTTCGTCAAATCATATAAATTATAATTGATTAAAGCTTAACACTAATTTAAACCCTAATCATAATCTAATTAACTAATTAATTAAAATAAACCCAAATTAACTAAACCCTAATCTATCCTCTCTCTCTCTCCCACCCCGCCGCTGCCGCCCTCTTCATCTTCTTCCTCTCCCTCCTCCCGCCGGTCGCCGCCGTCCCCATCCCCAGTGACTCACAAACACCCCCGTCGACAGGTGGGCCAGTATCTCCACCTGCGGGGCCCACCCTCTGACGACCATCCCAAACCCCGCTACCTTCTTCTCATACTTCACCGTCAGCCTCGACCCCCTCTCAACCACCTCCCCGTCGGCGTAGATGTCCCCCAGCCGGCCTCAACACCCGGATAAGCCGTGGCCGACCGCTCTGTTCCAACCCGAGCGCGAGCTGTCGGACCTGTTCATCCGATACGGACATCTGGCTCTCAAAAGCCACGTACGCCACCGACCCCTCCGGCTGCTTGTCGAGCCACACCAAACACTCATGTTGATCACCACTACTAGCGAACGATGTCGGATTGACCGGCCCGACCGCGAAGATCCTCTCACGAGCAAAGAGTGGATCTTTGCGGAGCTAGTATAGGAACACGCCCTCGATTGAGCTACTTGAGTTGATGAGCCCCCCGCGCTCTACTGGAATTGGAATCAAGGAGCGATTAGAGAGGGCGAAGTCCATGAGCGATTGGTGGGGGCGGCGGCCGGCGGGGAGAAGGGAGAGGAAGAAGATGAAGAGGGCGGCAGCGGCGGGGTGGGAGAGAGAGAGGATAGATTAGGGTTTAGTTAATTATGGTTTATTTTAATTAATTAGTTAATTAGATTATGATTAGAGTTTAAATTAGTGTTAAGGTTTAATCAATTATAATTTATATGATTTGATGAAAATGCCCCTGCCACGTCAGCAGGGGTTAACTCCGTTAACGGTTTTTCCCCTTTTTGCAAATCGGAGAAACCACGGGTTTTATTTCGAAAAAAAAAATACCACATTCCCTATTTTGCAAATCGGTGAAACCACATGGGTTTTTTTTTGAAATTTTCCGTTCTCTTTATACTTGTGAGTTATTGCTGCAAATATCATTCCTATTATATGTAAGTAACGTGCAAGAACCAGAATTGCTATTCTTGATCTAGAAACTTGTAATAGATGGCAATGATCTTTTTCTGCTTTTGATAGAAGTATGAAGCTAGCTATTTAATTTTTATTTCTTTCCAACATGATTTAAAATCTCTTGCTTTCACTCCTGCATTATATTGTTTCCTTTGTTTATTCTTTTAATCAAACCATAGATTTTCATATTCTATATACTACTGATGTTGCAACCACAACGTTGTTAGTGTTTTGATGCTTGTAATCAACAAGGAGAGAATGGAAAAATGTCCGTCTGTGATCCAAATTATGCCATTTATGTGATAGATTCTCTGAAGGACATAAAGAGTAAGGTTTGGCTTCTCTATTTGTTATACTCTGTCAGCTGAACACTTCAACTTAGCTAATGCATTGCCAATTCTGCACTTTATTTCTGATTTTGTTGGTGGTCACTCTGAACGATGTTTTATATATCATAAATGAGGCTAATTCAACCAAGATTATATGCTATAGTTTTATTATTGTGGTTCAGAATTTCTTAATGTATTGAGTACTTGTGTGAGAGCTTGTAGTTTATATGCCAATGGAAAAGTTTTGTGGTGGTTTATGGACAACCATGTTCTAATATATGGCTTGGGCTCCAACCTAGAAATCCCCAAATTGCTGCAGATTTATATATATATATATATATATATATATATATATATATATATATAGCATCCTGATTTGTCAAAAGACTACCTTGATCGCATCCAAAACCGAACAAAGAGAAAAGATACAGTTTCAATCATGCCTTTGCACCTGAATGTACCAATGTGGCATATATCTAATTTTTATTTTTATTTTTATTTTTTTTGATCCTTTATGAGTATCTTTCAATGAATTGGGAGGAAAATTGCATCACGTATAACTGAAAACTACTGATGGCTATAATATCAATGTGTTTGTTATCTTCTTTGAATCTGATAAGCACACTACTTAATTTGTCCCTCATCGTGACCATAAGTGGTCTCAAAATGTTCCTTCTATGCAATTTTATGTATAATTTTCTTTTTTTTATCATTTTAAAACCATCATCACGTGTAAACATTGATGGTTGTAATGTTGTGCTGATAACATTCCTTGATGGTTTCATTGATGGTTGTAATGTTGTGCTGATAACATTCATTGTTGGTTTCTTCATTGCATGACATTCTAAAATCCATTGAAAGGCCTTCTCTTACTTGCTTAATTGTATGTCTGGGATTGTTTTATCCTTTACAAAACTATCACATGGAATTCAATGTGAACTGATGCTAAAATTGTATGCAGGTGGATGACTGCAACACTAATTGACTTTTAATAAATGTTGTTGCGATATCGGTAAGCTATAGCTCATTTTTCAAGCTTGATTTTTTTCAAAGAAATTATTAAGGGGAATCAGAGACACTATGAACATGTTCTTGAACAACATGAGGAACTCTCATGGAGGCTTTAATCATATCCAAGAACAAGCTAATGCCATAGCCTAATATGCTTTGTTAGGAGTGTCCAAAAATCTTAGTAATACTGTTTTAGGCTGGTAGTTACATATCTCCACCAAGGCTTTACTGCAATATTGGAAGTTGATATTTTGGTGTATATGCATTATTGTTGGGGATAGGCTAAATGTTCTTTATTGTGATCAAATTTCTTAAACTTGACTTGTGGTGATTTTTGTGCCTTAATGAATACAAGAGTGGGATGTAATGAGCCTCGAGCTTTTCCAATCCCAGTGTTCTCTACTTGACTACTGGAACTTTTTTTATATAAGTTTTTAGTTTGTTCTCATCCATTAAATTTGAAAATCATCTAGTCATATGCTTCTCTTATTACACTTTTACAAATTAATGAATGTCAAAATTAAGCAGCCTAAATTGAGTTGATTGTGTTTGATATCCAGTCAGTCGTCACATGAATCTTTTTATCAAACTTCTCAATACTTTCCAAATTCATTCATTTGTTCATCAGGTATGGGTCATTCATAAGGCGTCATCATGGATATCTGCAGTTATATGGATTGTATTCTTGATATGTTTCGGCAGGTAAGTATCTAATTACCATAAATGTATTTCATTACTGTGTATTCTTGGAATTTGCTAAGCCTTTATTTAACCTTCTCATTTGCGATTTTATCAGCATCACCACATGCGTCTACATTGTCTTGCAACTCTTTCAGCTCTCATGCCAAGATCAAAACACTGTATTTTACTCGTCCATCATCGGCACCAAACAAGGAAGCAGCACATCTTGTTAATTTGTGGGTTTGTATTTATATATAAATTAGTATTTTTAATATTATGCACCCATTTACTTGTTTTTTTTTTAAAGCAAAATTGCATAGAAGGATATGAGTTTTTACTTGTGCATAAATTTCATTGTTGTAGATTCTGTTATCCGCTTAGGTACCGCTACATCTATGTAATTTGATGACTTTGAAGTATTTAATCCTTTTAGCATTGACACATTAGATAACAATTTGTTATTTTTACATTGCTTCTAATAGCTTTATTACTTTATTAAAATATTTTCTTGTGAACTTAATCCTATCTTTCTATCTCCATTTGCAGTCTTAGTTTACCAAAGTCTTTTGACTGGGCAGCAACAAATGCACACTCTATTATTATTTTACCAACAAAGAATTACATGTTAGTATGAACTTGCAGATTTTTCTTATATGGATATGCTTTATTAGTTAAATGTTCATTTCAATTTCAGTAATATGCAATCTTGTAGATATCAGATGTATGTAGAATGAAAAATACCTCATTAGTATGAACATTGGATTTGTGATACTAAATTTTTAAGTCTAAATTAATATTACACATATATGGCGGAGCGAAATCCGACGATGGGCGGAGTAAGGTGACGCAGGAGATTGAAGAACATACGCAAACGATGGTGCAAACCCGTGCATGGAAACAGAAGGAACCGTCGGCCAATCCCAAGGAAGGGGACAAGGCCAAGTTCAGGGAACCGACAGAGGAGGAGCAATGGAAGCAACGAGCATTCATAGGGCTTGGACATTCAATTTCAAAACAGCTTTCTTTGCTATATTGATTCATTCAAAATGCATTTCAATTATTTTGGTCATGTTTTGACTTTATGGATTTGCACCTATTTTTGTTCATGTCAAACACTTATTTAAGTGTTGGTCAATATATGTGACGATGCCTGTGAGTATGTTAAACTCTTGTATGAAGAAGTTCATATGACTATGGGTTAACTTATGCCTTTTGAGTTATCTGGTCTTTAATGCCCCATCTTCAATATGATTATAATATTATAGTTATGTGCTTTAAAAAATTAAGATTATGCTTGAATAAATTCACCTTTCTGAGTCCTTGTGCAGTGGCATGGTTTTATGGTTAATTGATTTCCTTTCTCTCCATGGCATCCATGCATTTTGTTATAGCACTCCATTATATTTATAGCTTGTTTTATGAGTTAATTAATTAATAGCTTTGTTACTATGCTTTTTGGATATATTGCTTCTCATTAGTTCATTATGTAACAGGAGAGAGTGATGTTATGAGAAGGCAGTGGATCCTATCAAAGTCTTTTATGAGAAGGAATTGATAAGGGAATTTGAGATAATTGCACGTACTTTAGTACCAGCGAAAGATTGGTCCTTTTGAATAGCTGCCATGCAAAGGGTTAAAGGCCTTGCGTTTGGAGGTTAAGTCAATTCTCTTCTTAAAGTTCATGCATATTCAGTTGCAATGGGAACTACTTGATTGTGGTTTATCATGGTCACTGAGAAATATTTGTAAATCTGTTAACATTTCTTTTTTTTTTATTATTATCATAGTTCATTAGAGGGATCAAAGGGCAACTTAATGATGTCTCAACCTTCTGACAGAAATGAGAACAAGCATGCTTTTATTTCTGGTTCTTCAATTGTCACCCACAATCCAGTGAAATTGCTTGCAAAATATTAGATCACATTAAGACAGCAAGAACAAGGACAGTGGTTCAATCAGTCTTTACTACTCTCATTTCGGATAGCAAGGAAAATTGATCTATTGTGAATTCGACTGATAATCAATTTGTGGACTGTTTGATTGGGAGGGATGCTAGAGCCCAAGAAAGTGTGGATCTACTTGAGGTATTCTTTCTTCCCTTGCACTATGATGTATCATTTCTTTTCTCAAGTCTCCTCATACTCAAAGTGATATAAGCTTTTCTATGCCATATTGAAATATCATGTGATTGTTATCTTGCTGAATTGCTTATTCATTTGCAATTTTGCATGCTTGTACTTAAAATGTTTGATTTGAGAGAAAATAACTTGATTTATAATTATAGTGGCACACCTATGCCAAAAATCTGTTAATCCTGTGAAAACAGCTGCAAGTGCCTAAAATAAAGCTTGCAGACAGAATCAACGCGCACCAACAAACTGTTTCATCTTTCGGAAAGGTAATTAAAAAACAAAGTTTTCTATTCATTTGTCACCAACAAAATTATTGATTCTCTGCTTAATTCGGCAGACCGATACTGCATCAGTACTAATGGAAGCAATTAACTACATCCGATTTCTAGAAGAACAAGTACAGGTAAATGAGATATATCAATCATTCTAACAATATTACATATTGGAGCTGATTTTTATATTGATATTGATGATGCTGTTCATGCAGTTGCTAAGTGACCCATACATGAAGCTGAATGGAAACATGGTATGCAGAAACTATCATTTAAGTAGTTGATTGGAGATAAATTAATTAATGGAAAAATAATTGAAGATTATATGAATGGTTTGAATTCAGGAAAAAAAATTTTAAATTTTGCCTATGCAAAGAAAACCTCCTCACTTGTTCAGATGGATTTTAGATATAAGTTATCTTCTTGGCTTGTAATGGTTGTTCAACTTAGAGAATTTGAGTTTTGCATAACTAAGGCTGAGGTTCTAGTTTACTGATTTGTGTTTTTTTTTTCTTCCGCTTTTCTAACTTAAACCCGTACGTTGAATATTTTTTAGTTTTTTCTTTTCTGTTTGCCAATCTTGCCGTTAAATCTTAAATTTAAAGATCTGAATTAATAACAAGGTTACAGAGTTACATATGCTGGAGTTGAGTCCTTTTTGTTAAGGCAATTCATATCACGCTTATTAAATCTTTAGTTTCCACATCTTGTTTCTCCATGTTTCTTTAACAACTTGTTTCAATTTCTAGAAACTGAGCATCATGCCTGTATTTATTTTTGAACCAATGAAAGTTGAATTTGAATCTCCAAATCCTCCAACTCATGATTAAAACTTTGTATGTGCATTGGTTTCTTTTTTAGTACATTATAATAAAGTGGTTGAATGCCATGGGTGGTAATATAACAGGAACACATCTTGTGATGTGTGTTTGAAAGGCGGCTTGAAAATTTTAATTTAAACAAAAGGCTTTAGTTTTTAGATGCATGGATTTAGTTTTCTAATGTTTTCATGAGGTTACTGAAAAAAGTTTTGGATTTGAAGGGCTTTCATCAATTTTAGTGGTGTCTTGGATGCTGTTTACTTTGCAAATAAGGAGATCTGTCCATGTTCCTTTGCGAAATGCCTTCTTTTTTTTGTCTCTCATAACTTTTATTTCAATGAATTGCTTGGTTTGCAGTGGCAGCAAAACACAACCATCGGTACTAAGGACTCTAACTAATTAAGTTTCATGTTATTTCCTTCTTAGATGCCATTGCTTTCTTACATTTTTCCTTGAAATTAGAACAAGGTGACTGTCCTTGGCGTGACACTATCATCACACCATGAAGTGCCGTTTTAAATCTTGTTAAGTTAGTTATTATTGTTTGAGTAATTTTTTTCCTTCTTGGATGCAACCTGGTGTAGTAAGTAAATTTCATTTCTGCTTGCATGTGTTTTATTGTGATGTCTTTGTTGGATCTTATAGTAGTCCATTAAATGATTGCTTAGCTTAATACCTTTTAGCCATTTGGTTTTTTTATGATAGGTTGAAACACTTCTTTTCTCCTAGTTAATTTTCCACAATAGGTTCTGCTACATGTGTAACATGATTATTTCTTGACCTTATATCTTTTTTCTGTAGCTCAACTACCTGGTACCATACAGGACCACTTGCAAATCTTCAATATTGAGGCAAAAGCAAAAATTAAATCCCATCAAATGCCAGAACATGTGAGTTTTTTAATTTAAATTGTAAAAGTTTCACCCGGTTATTCTCTTTTTTCTGTGTTGTTTGCTTTTCCGTTATCTTCTTGATTCAGGGAAAACATTTTCTTTGTTTGACCCCTTAGAATTATGGTTAGTTCTTATTGGAATTCCTCCTTTTCGTTGTTTGAACTTTACTTGATCTTCTATGTTATTTCTTTTATATGCTATGTATCTTTGTGTTTCTTACTTCTCTTTTTTTGTTTGCTTTTGATTATCCAATTTCTATTTTTCCCTGGCCACGACTGTATTGTTTTTTAATAGAGTTGGCTTATAATCTATTTTGTTTGAGTCTCCAAAAATTTTATAGGGTTGGCCTATAACCTGACTTGCTATTATATTTTCTTCCAGCGGCCACAATTGGTTAAATGTAATATGCAACTTTTTTCAGTGGATCAGTGGCGACAATTGAGACCTGATACACTTGCATTAGTGCTGCTGTTACTGCTCTTTTATGTTTCTGTTTCAGTATTTCCTCATCCTTGTTTATTTTCTGTGTAGGTTGTAGGAAATGAGAGCCCATCTATTTTGATTTGCTTTTCCTTAAAGACCAACAATGCTAGGCAAATTACATCAAAGTTGCATGTTATTGAACTTGGTGCCCAATCAGGTAGTCTATTTCTTTAATGCAAGACTGGGGATCTGAGGGAGTTTTGAAGGATGAAGAGGCTTTATGTCTGGATGCCACATTTTATGGCAATGTTTGCCGGTTTGTCAAGCATAGGTATTTTATGCCCTCATGATTGATTCGTGGCATTCACTGTCACAGTTTTCCTGCTAATACATGCCGATTGTTGTTTTACCTTTTTTTTTAAGTATACATATACATTATATATATTTATATTTTATGTATGATAATATATCATGGTCTCTTTGTTTTTATACTATTTACTAACCTCAAAGGTGTACAACTTAGTTATTGTTTTTCTACTTTCATATAGTCTGATTTAGTATCCAATTGGGAGGAATAAAATATTTGTTCTTTTTTTTAACTAAATGGAGTTGTTCTCAATCTATTCCATAGTATTTCGAAGGTGTGGAATTGTCTATCACCAGAAGATACTTTATAGTCTTTAGTTAGGGGTGTGAATGGAAATGCCTATTTTCCTCTTTAATCTCTATTTACATTTGACTGATTTTGTACTTGCCTCTATTTTCTTTGTTCTTACCTGTTATTGTAATCACACATAGATGTTTTGATGCAAACATGATTGAGATTCCAGTTGAAGTGTAGACACCAGATCATCATTACTATCATGTATGGCTTATATCTTCTTTTTAGTTTTGAATTTGTCAACTTATAGGACAATGCAATTTGCAATGTTCACTAAACTTGTATTTCCTTGCAAATTAAATTTGCAGCTTGCTTTTTTCACTACAAGGAAGGTGGAAGCATATGAAGAACTAACATGGGTAAGAAGCACAACATGATATATGCTATTTTTGTGGAACAATGTTTTTTGAAATTTAAGAAACACTTTTCTTTCTTACTGAATAATTTTAAAATTTTATTTTATTAACTCTACTGCAGCATCTTCTTTTCTAATTGATCAATACTGAAAATATGTAGATCATGTTGGAAAAAAAAGAGGAGGGATCACAGCAAAGACTGTTAGAATATTTCTTCTAGTTGCAGTAGTGTTCTATTTCATTTTTTCTTCAATCTTTTCCTTACATATCTCAGGCATAGAGTCTCCCAAAAGACATACAAACATAAGGCATGGAGAATATATGACTATTTTAATGACCTAGGGACTAGACAAGGTACTAGATAGGAGATTTTCCAGACTATTAATTGGCTGGTTGCTTCCTGTAATAGTTAATAGTTAGTAAGTGAAGTGTGTAAAAGCATAATTTTTGTAGTGAGTTATTACTTATTCCTTTCAACTAATAATATAGTCTCTTATCGGCCTGTGGTGCTATCAATTTGCAATATGGTATATTTTGGAAATATTGGACAACCATTGGAAGGACCAAACAGCCAATGTCAGAGCAGATATTAGTGTTTTATGTTCTATATGATTTTGCTCTGGATGCATGAGTGATTATAGACCAACCATTCTGTATGTTCCTTTGGCCCTTTTATCTGCCAATGCTGAGCATGTGTAGTGGAACCAAGTTATGAAAAGCTTCATCTTAGTACAGAAATCTACATTTACTTGGCATCTACTCTCCTTGATGCATGTTCCTGTTCAGGTCTTTCCTGGAGCATGGACTGCTATATTGGTTTCGCTGGACAATGTTGCGGTTTGGAATCTGCGAACAGAAAATCTTGATACATGGTATCTTGGGCAAGAAGTGTACATAAAAGTTGTAAATCCAGAAAATACCAACAAAACCCAATTGCCCTTGCCAGTTAATGCTCTTTATTGTGGGCGGCTGAAAAAGTACCAGAAGTATGCTCCCCTTCCCCTCTTTAATATCTTTCTAATTAATCCAATTGATGTCTTTTAATTGTCAACTGTAATTCCTCTACTTGAAAAACTACAGGGAGCAGACTCCTGATTACAAAACCAAGTCATCTTCCTCGGTTATAAGTGCAAATGACATTGCTCGGATTCATGCTGTTGTTGCCTTTGAGTGTCAGTTACTCTGTGGTCTAACTGCAATGGTATGTCATATTGACTTGACTTTTTTTTTACTATTCTGAGTTACATGTACTCATCTTTCTTGTTATTATACTTGCATGATAAGTATCAGTTCAATCTAAAATGTGCAAGACTTGACTTATTTATTGGCTCTTTCCTATCAATGTCATCAACAGCAGTGGTAATGGTTTTATCCGTATCACAAAATTATACTGTCTTTTCTGCTCTATGGTGCAATTTATCTCTTTTACAGGTCTCAAAATTTTTGGTGGAAAAAGGCAGCACGAATGGTCTTCATGGTCAAGTTACTGTTGGAACTCTTATTCTTCATATTGGACTTTCACAACTGCTAAAAAATGAAATGCATTTGATTCAACTCCTTCTAGAAGGATTTTTTTGATCCCTAACTTATCTCTGTAATTCTTTCTGTTGCAATATGTGAATTCTGTTAATTGCAATCATCTACCAAGATTGGGAAACTGGAACATTAATGACATGATCTGTCAAAATATCAGATTCGTTGTGTTGTTTCGGTGGCTGAAAATTTAGTATGCTTGGGAAACAAAGGTTTTATTAATATATAGAAAAATGGCACCGTTGAAGTTGATCTACATCATTTAAAATGTTGAGATACCAAGAATCAAAATTTCGCTATTATTTTACCTTTCAACATGGGCATTTTTTCATGGTCGTAAATGAGCAACCTTAATGGCATTGAAGACTATATTATGTAAATTGAGAAACCTAACTGTTGATCTTGTTTCTTGATCGAAACATGTTGAAATTTACTTGAGATGGACAGTGGGCACTTCCATAAATACTTTTCAACATCATGATGTTCAACACCATTCATTTTATTGTCACACACACACATCCCAACTTTCCAATTATTATTGACTGTAAAATTTAAATTTTGTGTGAATAAATGGCATATACTGCCTGTTGAATGATGGCTTTTCATTTGCTCATGTCTTCAATACAATTGATTAAGATTTAACAATGCAGTAACTTGGCTTGATTTTGTGTGCATGCATAGATTTTAAATCTTGATTTTGTGTTCATAAGCATATCACCTTTTGTTTTTCATTACAGGATTGTGCTGTGGGCTTACTATTTGCTCTTCAACCTATTTTTGGTGGTAGTAGTGGCCTTTTCCACGGAATAATGTCAATGGCAAAATTGTAAGTGTCTATCTTTTAAGTATATTTTAACTTCTCCAATGAGATAGCGGGCTTATTAAGCTAATTTGCTTCTAAATTTAGTTCTATGCTCGAGCAAAACCTATGGTTGCTTTGTAACAATTATAATTAATTATCTTAAAAGTACTATCATGTCTTACAGATGTGAAGGTTCTTAATGTGTTTACAGTTATAATTAATTATCCTGAAAGTACTATCAGTCATTTTAAAGAATGGAAAGTCCCAGAAGATCTGACTCATGTCCATGAATATATGAATGGTTGCCCTTTCTTTGTTCAATGAAAGCATGCATAGAATATTGGAAATCCTGCCTCATTGTCCTAGAAAGTTTACTTGCCAATTTTTTTATGACCTATAAGTGAGGAGCCAGGGAAAACCTATCAAGTCACCTAGCCAGGGGGAAGATTAGATGCGGCGATATTTATATAATAGTCTTTCATTACAGCATAAAGATTTTGTTTATTGTTTGTGGAGAAAATATGTTTGCATTTTACTTCATGGACTTGAACTTCACCCTGTGATGCCTCAATCGAGTGATTGTTTCTTTATGCTTTTAATCTGTTATTGTTGTATTCTTTTACAAATTTTATCAGAACAACCCCTTCTAATAAAGATTTTAAGAACTAGAAAAAGGTTGAACCTTGTTGGAAGAAAATCCATTGTACAGTTTCGGAAGTTTGTGCTTTATTTTCTCTCATCTCACTCAATATTGAATTGAAATAATTGTCATGTGGTGACAAGCCTTGTTGCTTGAAGTCCAACTCAGTCAACTGATTTAGGAGCAGGTTTTCGTCACTTATTTTGATATCAACCATACATTCGTTTTATTATCTTGAACTAAAGTTATCATTTATGCTTTTTATATTCAAATTTTGTTTTAAGGTTTATGTTATACCACCATGGATACTGGGGTGATTTTGGAATTGTAAAAACATAACCATTGAATTGCCAAAAATAGATTTGTGTGCAAGTTAGTTTTTTTTTTTTTTACTACGATATTGGAGAATATTTTGGTTTGTTCTTTGTATATCCTTTGTGTGATTCTAAAACCAATGAGGTTTTTTTTTTCCTAAATTTTCCACCATATGCCCATTTTATCATTATTTTTATATTATTTTCTGTGCCATTAAGCAAAACTATTTGTTATAGTTCAAGTACTCTATGTTTGCATCCTTGAGAAACCCAAGCTAGAAAACGGATTCTCATTGGATCTATGTTGGCCATGTAAGTTTGTGCTGGTTCTTTCTCCATCCTCATGGTTGCATTTTTGGGTTATCTTTAAAATTGCATTTGATGTGATTATAAATTAAAAATTCCTGTATTTGGTTTTGTTCCTATAGTAGCAATAGTAGCATTAGTCCTTCAACATGCATTTACCTATACTTGTGCTCCCTTGCTCTTCTTGGTGTTTTTTTTTAATAAATGTAAACTAGGGTTTTTTTTTTTTAGTGTTTTGATTTTTAAAGTTACCTGGTTTGGTTTTTATATATTTTTCATCACTTAGCCTTTCTTTTATTTTGTTTTTATATATGGGTTGTTGGATTTTAGTGGCTTGACTTTTCAAAAATAGCCAACTTTTTCATTCTTGATTATTAGGATTATTTTATAATTATATTATTTTAATTGACTTTGATATTAAAAGCTCGAGTTCGGCTTGGAATTTCGAGCTTTCAAGCCAAGATCGAGCTTCAATTTCGAGCTCGAAATTAATTTTGAGCCGAGTTCGATTGAGCCTCTAGTCTAACAAAAGAAAAGTTAGGATGAAAAATGGACATGTAAAATATTTGGTTACGGTTTTCTATGTTTTATTTTAATTCTAATATTTTTAATAATTATTATTGTTTACATGGTTTTATGCAATTATTTTCATATATTTAATTATTTAAATTAAAACACTAGATTAAACATTATCAAATATAACATAATTAAGACATAATAAATTTAATTGGATAAAAAATAATATTATAAGCTAAGATATATTAATATAATTCATACAATTATTATTAATATTACCGAATATAACATTATTAAGATATAATAAATTAAATTTATTAAAGAAAACATATTATTAACATAAATATATTAATATATTTAAAATATAATTTATTTCATCCACACAAATTATTAATAATTGGAAAAAATAAATAAAATAATTAAATATTTTTTTAAATAATTTAAAATTTTAAAATATTAACACGAAAATAACCTCCCCATTCACAACTAAACATTCTTCATTCAACCAAACACATGATTAAATTTCTCATCTTGTAACTGGTGACTGGGCATCATTGTCTTCATCAAGCAAACAAAGAACCACGAGCAACCAAAGCTAAAGAGGCATTTGGAACAATGTAACTGGAGATTCCTTCGACATGGATATACATGGACATGAATAAACATGGATGTGGATATAGGTGGTTAATTACTATTGCTACAAAACAAGCTCGTATTTTATCTTTGTTACCTTTCATTCCGCACCAGTTGCTTATCCGAATTTCCACCCCTAAAAGCTGATCCGAATTTATGAGGCCCAGATTTGATTTATTTATTATTTTTATTTTTATTTTCCGAGGTCCGATAGTGACCAGCGGGGTATCCTTGGAATCTGAGTGGTCAGATGCAGGCGCCCCAGATAAATCGTGTGTGTGGAGGGTCCAGAGAGATCACGGTTGAGAAGATGCCCATGCTCTCCAACGGCTACATGTTGGTCCCATCTCCTGCCACCCTACTCCGTCCGCCCCCTCCTTTTCTCTCGCTCCCTGTTCGCCGACTGAATCGTCCCCAGGAGACCATCAGTCTCCACAGCGCCGCCCGCCGCGGGAAGCTCCCACGCACCTTCCCCGCGGCAGCGGCCTCACAATCATCTCCTGCGACCCATGAAACGTTCACGGATGAAATGACGGATGCGGCGCTGCCATCAAGCTTGCTGAGGGAGTCGTTGCCGAGGCACGTCGCCATCATCATGGATGGCAATTCCCGGTGGGCCCAAGCCAGGGGTTTGCCGATCTCCGCCGGTCACGAGGCGGGGTACAGGTCCCTAAAGGAGATCGTTAGGCTTTCTTGCAGTTGGGGCATCAGAGTCCTCACTGTCTTTGCCTTCTCCTCCGAGAATTGGTTCCGTCCTAAGGTAGTGCTCCGATCCTTTTTCTCCCCATGACTTGCCCTTGTCCCATATTAGAAATTACTGAACGTTGGTTCTGTATTCGTGTCATCTCACTCATGGCTCGCTGCAGAACGAGGTCAATTTCCTGATGACATTATTCGAAGGTGTTCTCAAGGAAAACGTTGGAGACTTTGTCAGGTATGCTTCTCTGCTGCCCCGGCACACAACACTATTTTCTATATCTGTTTGCTGCATAATGTTGTTAAAATCCCTGCGCACTTTGATTTCTCTCCTTCAGAACATACATCTTTATCAAGCTCGAGTTTGAACATGGTGTTCTCACCTCTTATGTTGCTACTGTCAACGCACATATAATATTGCCACTGTTTGTAGTTTCTTAGCCCTTCATTTTTTTTTACTAAAAGATTTGCTAAGCAAGCAATCACTAGGAAACATTGACCCTATGAAGGAGCGCAAATAACCAAAAAGGTACATTCTGGGAAAGATACAGTGGGTCAATTTGCTCCCTCTGCTCCCCATAGAAAGTGCATCAGCTAGAGCATTACTCTCTAGGAGGTGATGACTAATCATGGAACATGAGAAGGATTGAAGATACAGTGCCTCCACAATAGCAATTCTCTACCTTTCATTTTATAATCCTTACGAGATTAGCACAATCTAGTTGAATGCTCACATTATCCAGTTTCAAACTCCTAGCTTTATTCAGATCAAACAGCAATGCCTTGAGCTTCGGGGCAATATTGGATTGGCCTGTGCTAAACTCGTCCCTTCAGCCACAAACTAAGTCTTTCTAATAAGGAAACCCATTCCCCCATATTCTTCACTCTGCCTCAAAGCGCCATAAGAGTGTAGACTAAGGGCCTGTTTGGATATAAAATAAAATATTATGACATAATTTTATTATATAGGAAATGAATATGATTACTATAGAAATTCTGACATATTTTTTTCCTACAGAATGAGTGTTTGGCTACTAAAATAAAAAATTATTACATAAAGAAAATATCACAAATATTGTGGAATGTATGCATGGTCTCCATGAATCAACCTAACCACTGAGACTTAAATTAAAATTTCAATTTTAAACTTAAATTAAATTAAATTAATGTAAACTTTAATAGAACTTCCATTGGAAATTTAATAGGCAAGAATCATGCAACAATCAAGATACGATCTCAGCGATGCATGGGAAGTAAATCTCAGAGAGGATTCTTTGATACCATGTGCTCCAAAATCGATGGAGCTCATGGGCAAGAAGGAGAGCTAATGTTAGGGTTTGACCAAGAATGGGTCATCTCATCGCTGACGATGGCACAAGTCACCATGAAGGAGCAGCTGAAGCAAGCTATGAAAATTGAGAGGAAAACGATGTTCAGCGGGTGCTCATGGCAGTAAATCAACAACAGAACCAGCGCTGCCAAGATTGGAGATCCAGATCAAAGGCCAGCAAACAAAGAAAAAAAAAAAAAAATCAAGAACGCTAAAAAGAAAAAGCTACTAGTACCGTTGAAGGGGATAGTGATGAGAAAGCCCAACAAGATGCACACAAAAGTGAGGGTGTGGGAGACGAGGAACTGAGGGATGGGGCGGACGAAAGCTACGATGGCGCAAACGGCGGAGATGAACCGTGAAGACAAATTAGGCGACGAGGATAGAGTAGACCTTCCGGATGGCGCTGGCGGTGAGGCTGCTCGGGAGAGAGATCGAAGGTGATGACTGATGAGCGGCGTGCGGGAGAGATAGGGAGATGGGGAACGCCTTTCTCAATGGCCAAATATTCCACTCGGAGTGGAATATTTATTTCCTCTATAATCATGATGTTATGTAATAATTTTGTAGCTTCAAGAAACTAACCCAAACACCCAATACTCTATAATCCCCTCAAAATATTAGATTACTACATATTGTACGGATTACTACATAATTGTGGCCTATCCAAACAGGCCCTAAAAGAAAAGAGTGGAGATCAATGGGAGGATTAGAGCCAGGCCTGGTGTGCTGCAGGGCATCACAATTCATATCATTAGTATAGTAATTTATTCTAGCCATCCCAATAACCTGACTAATGGCAAAATCAAACCGCACATGGATATGTTTGAGAGTAAGGTTCACTCAAACTTACGATTCCCTAGTTGTTTAGGGCCCAAGGCAATAGAACTATGAGGATTAAAGCCAAAAAATAAAGAAACCATTAAGAAAAATTCTCTTACTCAATAACAAGATTACCTACTACCCATTGTTGGAATCCTCTCCCCTTCCTTTCGTGTACCTAGGATCTTATATAGAAGAAACCTACGACGGTTAAGACGACTTTTTATTTTTATTCTCACGTTGCTTTAGTCAAAATCCTTGCCTATCATTGTGTCATATATAATCCTCAGTCATGGAGATTCTTTTCATTCCTGGACTTTCCTTTTGGTCCCTTCTTTTCTTGGCATTTTGGTGATATCTTCTCCTTGCATAGACTTGTTATTTATAAATTCTAGGTGGCACATCAGCCACTCCTTCAACTGGACTGTTGTCCTCAAGAGTTAGTTTTGGAAATTACATTTTCCTTGTTTCTTAATTTTTCCCATGTTGCATCATCGATGAGTAACTCCTTCCACATGATTACTCTTTCCACTTCAACTCGTTCCTCCTCCTTACTCTTCTATATTCAAGTGTTGCTTTTGGTTGAATCACAACTTGGTCTTCTTCATACGTCTCAGACAGATTGAGGATGATTAAGCTGGAATCTCCCACACCCTTCTTCAAACAAGACACATGGAACACTAGACGTACCTTTGCACTCAAGCAATTCCAATTGATAAGCTATTTGTTCTATGCTTTGAAACACCAGATAAGGCCCAAACAAACTTGTGTGCTAGCTTCATTCCAGCTTCTATTGCTATTGATTTTTGTCTATATGGTTGTAGCTTTAAATAAACAAAATTTCCAAGCTGAAATTACTCGCCTTCCAGTTGTAAACATGATTCTTGATGGTTAGTCTAGCATGTTGCAAGTTTCCACAAAGTTCTCGAAGAATTTGCTTTGTCTTTAAGATCTTTGTTCACCAAATCATATAGGATGGTCCCATATGGATAATTGACAAGTGTGGGGGGTTGTCGCTCATAAGCACTTTCAAATGGTGTCATGTCAATAAATGGATGATAGGAAGTATTGTACCTATATTCAGTCCATACAAGGAACACATTCCATCTCTTTTATCTCCTTCGCTCAATACATCTCAAATATTGTTCTAGACTCCTATTGGTGACTTAAGTTTATCCATCGATTTGAGGATTATAAGCCAAATCTGTAGCCAACTCAGACTCTTGGAGGTTAAACAATCCCCTCCAAACAAATTAATGAAGATCTGATCCCTACTCACTTATAATGCATGGTATGCCATGCAATTTTATCACATTATAAATGAATGTTTTGGCCACCACTTTCTGTAGTATCAGGATGAGAGAATAGTTAAAAATAAGTCTATTTACTTAACCTGTCCACCACAACCAATATTATTGTGAACCTCTTCGAATTTGGAAGAACTTCGATGAAATCCATGGAGATGTCTTTGATATGGGTCCTTATGTAGGATCTAGTCATAGGTCAAGACACGAAAATGGCTCCTCCTTTTCCCTTGGTCGTGCTCACCCCTTCCTCTGGAGAACCTATGATGAAATCAAAGAAGGACCTGTTCTTCAGCCAAGAAGACACTTTTCTTTGATAAATCTTGCTTGCCTCTTTACTGATGATAACCTCCCTTTAAATAGAATTTAAGGGATAATAATGACAACCCTAATTAAGACTCCTAATTAGGTAACAAAATCACAATAAAAATAGAAACCACAAACTTCATGGAACTACCAAAAATACTGAAATAAAATTAGAAATAAAATCAAGCCTGTCAGCTGCCTTGCTGGTCTACCAACTACGTTGCTTGTCAATCCACTGCAATTATGTCTATTAGTTGTCCTATCAGCGTCCTTTCTTTGTCGCCGCCACTTGTCCGTCTTCGTGAATAAACTTCGCCCACAAAGGCATCCTCAACATTACTCCCCTCCTCGACTTGGAGCTTGTCCTTAAGCTCAAGCTCCAAGTAAACCTCCCGAAGAGTTGCAAGGTCCTCCCAAGTTGCATTCTCAGCTGGACTGTTCTCCTAATGCACCAACCCCTTTTGTCTGCCTCTATTAATCCTGGTCCATATAATAGTGAAGAAGAAAGGTTCTGCAATGAAGAAGAAAAGGTTCTGAAGATGAAGAAGAAATGTGAAGAAAAACAGGTTCTGAAATGAAGAAGAAAGGCATTGAAATTTCATTAATTATGTGTATCTGTTTACAATTCATTCTAGTCTATATATACAACTTTCTATTACACTAAACAAGGAAAGTCTACAGCTAATTCCCTTAATTATTTTTTTCCAAAATATCTCACGATTTCCTTGATTTCTTTTACAAAATATCTCCTGATTTTCCTTCACCAACTTTCCTGGAACATCTCTGAAATATCTTGTGAGATTTTCTACACTCCTACTCAAGCTGGTGAATACAGATCTTCCATCCCCAGCTTGCTAACATTCTCATGAAACATGTTGTTACACAGTCCCTTTGTCATCACATCTGCAAGTTGGCATCATGTCGGAACATATGGAGTACAAATCAGTCCACTATCTTGCTTCTCTTTAATAAAGTGCCTGTCTATCTCTCTGTGTTTCGTTCGGTCATATTGCACTGGGTTATGGGCTATTCTTATAGATGATTTGTTATCACAGTATAGCTTCATCGGCTTGCTCCATTGAATCTTCAGGTCCTCTAGGATAATTTTGACCCATAATAATTCACATACTCATGTTGCCATAACTCGCTTCAGCGCTTGACCTTGCGACTACTCTCCTTCAACCAAGAAGGTGATAAGTTATTTCTTGTTTTAAGGGTTCAGTTGCAGTAGAGTTATTTGTTAGAATAAATCCCTAATTGATAGGGTGTTAGTTACTTAGTTTGATCATTTCTAAGTTACATGTACTACGATGTTTTAGTTATGCATTAGTGGACTGCTATTTCTTATCTTTCTCTGTCAGGTGTTTGTAAGAGGTTTTTTGAGCCAAGTTCTGTTGTGTGGAATAAGACAAGTCATTCCCAGTCTTTGTCTGTGTTCTTGATTATACTACTCTAGCTCTCAACAGAAGAGAATGCACTTCTCTTTAATAAATCTTGCTTGCCTCTTTATTGATGATAACCTCTCTATAAATAGACTTCAAGGGATCACAATGACAACCCTAATTAAGACTCCTAATTAGGTAACAAAATCAAAATAAAAATAGAAACCCCAAACTTCATAGAACTACCAAAAATATTGAAATAAAATTAGAAATAAAATCAAGCTTGCTAGCTGCCCTGCTTGTCAATCCCCTACAATCATGCCTGCCAGTTGTCTTGTCAGCGGCCCTCCTTTGTCACCACCACTTGTCCGTCTTCGTGTAAACTTTGCCCACAAAGGCATCCTCAACAGTCTTCCCAAATTAGATCTGGAATTAGCAAAGGCTGTAACAAGAAACTTGGTTTCTTGGGTTTCACTTTTCATTTGTTGACAAATTGCACTCTTTCACATATTGTAACACAACCTTCTGAAAACCAGGCCAATAAATTCTTTGGGAAATTCAAACCCATGTCCTGTGTTCATCCCATATCATATATGCTAAGTTGGTCCTGAAATGATAGCTAATTCAAAGCTACCAACTCTTCTAGACAGTGGTGGAACAACAAAATTAAGGGGGTGTTGACTTTAATTTAATTTTTTTTATAAATATTAAAAAATTTATATTAATTCAAACTTAAGTTTACTTGTTTACTTGTTTATACTAATTCTTCTACGTAAAAAGTAACAAGTTTTATTTTTTATTTTTAATTCTTTGGGTACAAATCTAATTTCATCCATGTTTTATTAGAAGACTGCCTGTAAAAACACATAGAAATCACAATAAAAATTATGATGCTAGAATTAAGTTCAAATAATAAAAGAAATCACTGAGATACGAGGTGAAAAGAAAAAAGATTTATTGGGGATATATGAGCAAAATTTAAATTTTATAAGTCATATCAGTACTAATTTAAAAAGACAAATTGTGGCTACTGAGATTTGAATCTAAGTTTCCACAACCACAATATAGAATTTAACCACTAGATTACAACAACATTTTGTTATGAAATATGGTAATAATATTACATATATATAAAAGCAACTTCATGGAGGTAAAAGCCTCTTGGAACCATGGAGGTAGAGACCCTCTTGGCACCAAGGGGGTGCTTGAGCACCCTTTTGCCCCCCCACCCTCCGTCCCTGCTTCTAGACAAGGCATCTGCAACCTTATTCTCTATCCTGTGTTGATGTAGTATCTCATAATCAAAGCCCAACAGCTTTGAGATCCATACATTTACTGTAGGAGTAGCAATTTTTGGTTGCAACAAATGTTTCAAGGATTTTTGGTCAGTAAAAATGATGGTTTTCTTACTCAACAAGTATGTCCTCCAAACTCGAATTGCTTTGACAATAACTAGCATCTCTTTTGAATTTCTTCATACAACCAAGTGCTTTAAAAAGATATGAAATTGCTCTTCTAGCTTGTGTAAGAACCATGTCAATTCCTTCATCACTATCATTTGTATGTACTTCAAAAGTTAGCTCAAATTTAGGCATCGCTAACAATAGGGTAGTTGTCATGGCTTTTTTAAGGGCTTCGAAGGCTTCTCCACTTTCGACATTCCATTGGAATTCACCTTTTTCAGCAACTTGGAGCAATGAGCCCATAATTTCACAAATTTTTGATAGTATCTTGTTAATCTAAGAAAACCTTGAAGTTCTGTTACATTCCTTGGTCTTGGTAAATTCTTCATAGCTTCAATTGCAAAAGTTATCCACCTCAACCCCTTCAATAAGGATTCTATGGCCCAAGTATTCTACATTCTCTTTAGCAAAGACTCATTTGTTATACAAAAGGAATGTTCTTAAAGAATTTGGAGCACATATTCAAGATGCAGCTTGTAAGTCTCCAACCTTAAGGATAAATCAGAATGTTATAAAAGAATACCAAAACAAACTTTGATAGGATTGGCCTGAAGATATCATTCATTTCAGCTTGAAAAGTAGAAGGTGCATTGCATAACCCAAAGGGCATGACCAAATATTCATAAGGACCTAAGTGAGTTCTTAAGAAAATTTTGTGAATATCTATATCATATAACCGAATTTGGTGATACTCTGCCCTTAGATCAAGTTTAGAAAAGTTCTTTGCTTCTCTTAATTCATCAAGCATATCATCAAAAATAGGAATTGGGAAACAATCTTTCACCGGCGACTCGTTGAACTTTTGGTAAACGGTTGCAGAATCTCCATATCTCATCCTTCTTTTTCACCAAGTGTACCAGGGACCTAAAAAAAATTAGCTGTGTCGAATCAACCCTTTGTTAATTATCTCATTCACTTGCTTCTCAATTTCAGTTTTCTGAAAATATGTGGATCTGTAAGGTGGAATACTGACTAGATTGGACTTATCCTTCAGAAAAATTCTGTGATCATAGTTCCTTTTTGGTGGTAGTGTCTTCAATCCTCTAACAGATGCTAAAATTTCTTCAAATTGGCCTGTACATCGGGATGTAAGCTGCTGTCCATATTCCTCTTTTGGTTCAACTCTTCTTGGCTACAGGGCTGCGAGGCAATGTTGATGGCGCAACATTGATCTCCACTCCTGCATAATTCTTCAAGGTGATGGAGCTTAAACAATTTCCATCCTTGAAACTTCATTTGCATTGTAGAACCCAATCATTGAATTCTCAGTACAACATCTAAATCAACAAGAGGTGAAAATAAATCAACAATCAACTGCACTTCCTGAACCTGAATTTGATCATCACAGTATAATTCACAGCTGATCATCCTTTCTCCACTTGCAACACACACATCAAATGGTTTTATTCTTTTTGACTGGTAATCCTAAATTCTGAGAACGTGGGCATTAATAAAATTATGAGTAGAACCAATGTCAATTAATAAGGTTAGCTCTTTTGATTTCAAGATACCTTTCAACTTTGTGATTTGAGGGTTGCCCTTTCCAGCTACCGCATGTAGGCAAATGGTTGGGTCACATTCCCTCCCCTCACCTTCTTTGACTTGATGAACAATTTTTTGGGTCTTCATTATTTTCTATAAGGAAAGTTTGCACTCAATGGCATTTATGACCTGGAGTGAATTTCTCTTCATATCTGAAACAGAGCCCTTTGCGCCTACGCTCATCATAACACTCCAAACAAACTGGTGTGGTTCCTTCCCATTAATCAACTTAGAATTAGGAATATTAGAGTGTGATTGTTCCTGTTGCTGCAGTTTAAGCTCAAGTTAAGCCTTGTTGGTTACAGATTATAGTTGCTTTTGAGGTTTTTTCTAATAGCACTCATCTTGTCATCAACCATCTATGCAACCTCAATTGTTGTTTGCAACGTTTGGGGCCGGAAATGCTGAACTTCAGCAGCCAATTCAAGCTTGAGTCCTCCCATGAAAACTCCTGGTAGAGCTGATTTTGGTCATATAGTTGCATGGTTCATCAAATGCTCGAACTCTCATATGTAGTTGGTGAGAGACCTTTCCTGTTTAATTTTGTCCAATAATGCATTATAATCCAAGAATTTAGCGGTACCAAACTTTTTTGTGAATTGTGTCTCAAATTTGCGCCAAGTGACTTCATAATCATTCACCCTCGAATACAGTATACCATTACCATCACTGGTGTGCTTCTTCATTCAAGTAGTATATTGCCTATCGTATTTTGTTGTGTTTGGAGTCCAATAGAAGACAAAGTATTGATAGACCTTTGTTACCCATATCTCCAATTCTTAACCATTAAAGATAGGGAAATTAAATTTAGGGTTCTTAGGTTCATGGTGACCTCTTGGTAACAGCGAGAGTAGTACCGGGATGGGTGACTTCTTGGGAAGTCCTCGTGTTGCACCTCTAAAAGAAAAGGAGAGCCTTAGCACAACAGTAAAGTTGTCATCATATCAACTGGAGGTCATGGGTTCGAGTCGTGGAAACAACCTCTTGCGGAAAAAAAAAAAAAAAAAAGAATCAGGATAAGGTTGCGTACAATAGACTCAAGTGGTCCGACCCTTTTCCGGACCCCGTGAATAGCGGGAGCTTTGTAGCACCGGGCTGCCCTTTTAGGTTCATGGCATCTTTCTTCTTGCCGTGAATACTCTCTAAACTCTCTATGTACTGTGTTCCTCACCCATACTCCTCCCAGTGGTTTAATTCCAAAGTTTGAAGTGGAACATTTTCACCATGTATCTACCCCTCATTATCCACAACCCATGTAAGTTGTTGTCTTTGAGTCCATCTATCTTAGATACTATTTCTCCTTCTGATTGTCTTGGGTGGGCATATACACTAGCAGATTCGGCCCGTGGCTGAACCTGTAAGGCTTGAATAGCTTGTAGTAAATGATCATAGCTTTGGTTGTGATGTTGTGATTGTTCTTGTAAGGATTCCATTACTTGCTCAAGCTTCTAGAGCCTCTCCACCATGGACAGGCCTTCTGATCCTCTGGTCCCCATGCCAGGAGCTACTTGTTTGCCTCTGGCCATGGCTACCTTCTTGAGTTCAAGTAAGACTTTGACAGCTAGTATAGAATTTTGATTCTAGAGAAGAATTCCAACGACAATCTATCTCAATGAAAGCACTAATGATGGAACCTCTTCCTTCAAAATCCGACCTCACAAAGATATATTTTAGAGTAGGGTTCACTCGCACTCATTATTACCTAATTGCTTAGGGCCCAAGGCAATAGAACAATGAGAACTAAACCCACGAAATAAAGAAAACAATAAGAAAAATTCTTACTCAACAACAAGATTAACAGCTGCACATTTCTGGGATTCTCTCCCCTTCTCTCTTATAAGAAACCTGCGGCAGTTACAACAACTTTTTATTTTTATTCTATGCTACTTTAGTCAAAACCCTTGCCTATAATTCTGTGATATGCCACATCACCAACAAGCAACACTTTTAGCATTAAATTGAGGATTGCTGATAAAAATAAGATCACACCTGGAGGCCCAAATTTTCTGAACCACAGAAGCTACAATGGTCTTAAAAAAGAGAAGGATCGTTATGGTCTGTGTTTACTAGCATAATTCTTAGAGGCGCAAGATTGCTCATTCTTAAAGAAAACCACTGAGGACTCCTAGTTTTTAGCCTTTGAACTTTCAAGTTAAAGGTATTTAGTTCATTGCCGCATCGTCAATCACTGGGTGTATATCCTGTCAATTGAAAGTTCCATTGCATTATTTACCATAAGTTTCATTATCCTTGGCAAATCAGTCCCTGTTATTGCTTTAAGATGACCAGAGTATTTCTTCTACCGAAAATGGATGGGATTTCTTCAAATCATGTGAATTGACCACTTACGAAAGCCTTTTTTGCAATTGATATTGTGGTTGAAATTGGGCTCTTATTGTCATGAAAGTAGCATGTACTTAATTCTAATGGAGCAGCTAAACCAACCAATGGTCTGGCCAATGGAAACCTGTACTTGATGAATTTTGGCCTCTCAGTCATGCCATTGCTTTGTCTTGGTTGTCAGAATATTCCTTTTGGGAAAAAAATCGTTCCACTGATATGCAATTTTTTTTTTTTCAAACAGCAAACATCTGTAACTTTTGTTTGCCTGAATATCAAAGGTAATTGCCTTTTTCAAATTATATTTGAATTAGACTGAATGTAGCCCTCTCATAATAATCACAGGGAGAGCATTAAAGTGCGAATAATTGGTGATTTCTCAAAACTCCCAAAATCTCTGCAGAAGCTGGCAAAAGAAGTACAAGACATCACAGAGAACAACTGTAGGTTTGAATTGATTGTTGCTGTCAGCTATAGCGGAAGACAGGAAATAGTGCTAGCATGCCAAAAGATTGCTCAAAAGGTGAAGAATAGGCTACTTGAACCGGAAGAAATCACGGAATCTTTGTTTGCACAAGAACTTGAAACAAACTATTCAGGGGATTTTCCTTACCCAGATTTGCTTATCCGAACTAGTGGTGAGCTGAGATTGAGTAACTTCTTACTGTGGCAATCAGCATACTCTGAACTTTTCTTCACAAAGACTAATTGGCCTGATTTTGGAGGCGGACTATATTGAGGCATTACATTCCTTCCAGAGAAGGCAGAGGCTTTGGCCAAAGGGCCGTCCAAGAATGGTATGACCTTCAAATTTCTCTATTAAAGTGAGATTTATTTTGCAGCACTGGTTTCTCTGTAAATGGCTGAATGGCAATCCAACATAATGAAATCCAAGATTTCTGTTACTCTACTGACAACTTGGAAAAATATTGAGGAATGCTTATGCTCACCGGTTTCATGCTTTTGCAGACTCCTTTTGTGATGTCATTTTCCTACAAGTAAATTTATATGATTAAGTATGGGCCAACTTAATCAAAAGGTTCAGTGTAAGATTTGGATGGTCTTTAAAGGCTTGGAGCTATAAACTGATTGGATTCTCAGCTTAATACTTGAAGTTCTACACACCGGATTACTTACACTAAGTAAGTTTTTTCTGCAACTAACTGCTTGATGTCTGTGGGTGTGCTCATGCTAGTCATCCAGCCTTTTTTTTCCTTAATAAATGTGAACAAATTATTTTTTATTTGGTAGACAGACGCATGCTTCAAGCTGCTTACCTCTCATTTTGGGAGGGAATTTTTTTTCGAATGGAAATTGCTCCCTCTCAGCCTTGTTTTGGTGCTTCTGGTTCTGGAGACTAAGGATGTGTGCATCCATTTTCTTTCCTTGCTTATTCTGGTGTTTATAAATTTGCGTTAATTATTTTAGATATTCTATTACTTTCACTGTCAAGTCTAATGTTCTAACAGTTAGTTGCCTTTCTTCTACCTACAGGATGGTTGGAGTCCGGTTAGCCTTCTAACCGACGGGATATTTTAAATCTAATACTGCTCTCGTTGGCTGGTTTAAATTTGATGAACTATGCACAAGTTGGTGGATGTGTACTGTTCGAGGTTATGACATGCCCCAATTTAGTCAACCTATTCGCTAAGAGTCAACTGGATGAAGTCATGTTTGTATGCAGTTTTTTGGCTTTTAAAAGGCTTGATTTATATGCTAGATAATTCTTAAATCATAGTTAATTTGGCTTTACCTGTTTAGCCCTTATCACTCTCTTAGCTGTGTTGGTTGGTCAGTGCTATGAGCTGCACGAGCTGCATGAGCTGCATGAGCTGCATGAGCTGCATGAGCTGCATGAGCTTCAGTTATAGCTTTTGCATTGCTTCTATTTTACTTGGTTTCCCATTAATGCACGTGTTAGCATCTAGGTAATTTTCTTTGTTTGGTATACCATATAATTGATGGACTATCTAGCTGATATGTTCTTATTAACAGCATGTTCGTATGAAATTATATTCACAAATGGTAAACCACAACATTGCTTGGGGGTTCAGAAGAAGCCTGTTATGATTTTCTATCATTTTGGTTTGAGTGTGGCAGTTGTATCACGAAAGTTTCCCATGATTAATTATTAGCAAAAACAATCAGAAGCAACTTGCAGATCACTTGTTTATCGTGTGGGCTTGGTTCATCTGTTTAAATGAGGTGGGAGCTAGGTTTATTAGTTAAAATGGCAGGTATTGTTGTTCTTCTGGGTATTTCTTATCCATGACATTAATTTTGGTGCTGATTGAGTTATGGGCCACTACACTCCGGCCTTCCATTGGTTATTATTATTTTTCAAAAGCGCATAATATAATATAGGATAACTGACACTGATGGTCACTAAACTATGTTCGAGCTCCTATTTTAGTCACTCAACTAAATTTTTTTTCAATTAATTCTCTTAACTTATTATTCTATTCCAATTAGATCACTATGGTCTACGGCGTTAACGATAAGCTGATGTGGCAAGCCACGTCACAAACAACTTATCACATCAGATTGGTTAAACGACATAGATGATCACTGAACTATATGCGGGTTTCTATTTTGGTCACTCAACTAAAAAAACTTATTGTAGTTCATTTTTATATAAAAATGCTCATTGTTCTGTAAAAGTTAATAAGTTTTGGTTCTTGTACCATAATTTTTGTCTTGTTGCTTTTTTGATGTCATGGTTAGTAGCAACTCGTGAATATCATGTCAATTGACTTGCCTTCTTGTCTTCTTTCTTTCGTGTTGCAACAATTAATCCAGTTTCCTTGTTCATCACAGTTGAGGATGAGTCCTTGTAGCTGTGAATTAAACATTATTGTGATTCACAGAGAGGATCAACTGTATAAAAGAGTTGCCCACCTTTGGAAACTTCTCAATGATGCATGATGCTTCTTGTGTTTCAACAAATGGCAAACAAATCAAAGGGAAAAGGATAACAACTTTGGCTTATAAGAAACTTTGTTTTTTGTTTTCTATATCCGTCTCTGAAACCAAATGTATGATTTTCGAAGAGGAGCATATTATTTTGTGACCATTAAATTTCAAAACTTCTTGTCGAAAAGATGAATGAGACAAGAACTTGTTGAAGTTCTTGTGCAAATCCTTCTCCCTTTTGTATCTTTTATTTGTGTTAGATGCTTTCCCTATGGACTTGAAGATAGAATTCCAATCCCATGACCTATATAGTATTTATGTATGTATGTATATTTACTTTCATTGAAAATATAGATTAAGTGTGAGGTAAACAAAGGTTCTAATTCCAATCCTAATCAGGATGCACTATATAGTGAAAATACCTTAATTATTCAACTTGTCTAGTTGAAAGCTCACAAGTCCTCTCACAAAGATCATCACCCTACCTTCATTCATCTCCAAGCTCACAATCGATCTTGTTAAGTTACATCCATTATTAACTTTTACAAATAATGAGTATTTTACAAGAATGAACCACAAGAATTTTTTTTAAGTTGAGTGACCATAATAAGAATAATTTAGTAACCATCTATGATGTTTACCCAATAACGTGACTTGCCACCATACTGTTATGTTTTTTTAGTTGAATGATTAAAATAGAAACTCACACATAATTTAATGACCATCCATATCGTTTGTTCTATGATATATACGTACCCGGGAGCATAAGAGGAAAAAACAAGGATAATATAATATTTAGCACACAGAGAGAGAGCATGGGATCTGATTGCGTTCATCAAACCTGGGCAGGTGGACGCTAGGTTTGAAGTAGATCAAAGGCTTCCTTTTCAGGAGCGAGCCCCATCCTGCATCCTAAGAAAATCTCCGTAGAACCGTGGCTGGCTATCGTCAACATGCGTAGCCACCATGGCTGGAGATGTCGAGGCCGTCGCCTCCTCATCCATCGATATCCTAAGCGGTAGACTTATTCAAGACGCAATGGCGAGGCCATGGTGAGGCTTACCCACCCTAGGGCCGGTGAGGACCTCCACAACTGGGCTCCCAGCCAGTCCCCATCCCCCCATCAAGAGCCCAAAGGGACGTCTCACCCCAACCTCACCCGAGTCGTACGCTTGAATCACCAACTCCTCTTTGGCAAAGCGGCTCGCGTGAATAGGAGGCCCCACCGCCACGACCTCCGCGGGTAACCGAAGCCGCTTCCAATGGGTCATCAAATCGAGCTTCAAGGCCACCGTGTTTAGCCCGATAAGGACCCATGCCGAGACAAAGCGCACACAAAGGCGACCTAGGGCTCTACGATAGAGCGACTGAAGTAATGGCAACGAACCCTCCCGTAAGCCCTCTGCACACGCCTAGTGCATCGGTGGCCGACCGACAAAGAACCGGCGACCAAAGAGGGTGGCGAGGCGGCGGTGGAGCCGGGCGAGTGTCATGTTGACGCCCGGTCGCGGCCGACGCCGGTCCGGTTGCCCCAGTGGGGGCATTTGGGTAAGGGGCGAGGATCTTATTGATGGATCCGGGGTTGAAGCCAAACCCGAACCACAACAAGAAGGTGCCGGGGCGACCGGTGTGGCGTTGTGCCCACGCGCGCCCGCTTGCCAAGCGCCGAACCGGCCCAGCTCGTGGCCCTCCATAACCGCCTCCCAGAGTCCCCGCAACGCCGCCCACCTTTGCACCACTCGGCCGCCAAATGAAGTCGATGGCTCCCCGGCCCGAACAACAACAAACCACCGGTCCCGCCGTAGGCGAGCCAACCAGGCGACCACACCCGCTGAGCCACCACGGTGATACCGAATCCGTGAGCGAGGAATGAGAAGACTAGATAAGCGCCAAATTGTATGCGGCTTGGCTATTGACCCACTTGTTATCCCGCCACAAAGAATAGCAAAAGGCCCACCGGGTACTGTGAAGTAGGAGTAGTCGTAGGTTTCGTTAAGGACGCCTTTGAGAGCAAACAGGGAAGTTCCAATGAAGGGATTGGAGCCTGAGCCGAAGGCAAAGGCGAAGCCGAAGTGGTAATAGGAGACCGTGCCTACAACAGCATCTACCACATTAGTGAGCATGATGTTCATTGCGTTCTTGGCCCGGACAGAGCCAGCACAGAGCATGGCGAAGCCGAGCTGCATTACGAACACAAGATATGCTGAGAAGAGGAGGTAAATGGCATTCACCGATTTGACTACGCTAGTCTCCCAAGCCTCGGTCATGGTGCCTTACCACAGACGAAGGAGAGAGGCGGACAGCTATGTATTGAATGGCTGAGTGTAGAGAAGTTGATAGGTATAGGAAAGAGGAGAAGCCATGGACCCAGCCACTTGATGGGTGGTTGAGGGGAGGATGTTGGTTCCTTGTTACCGAACGACATATCTACATTTCGCAAATGTATGATGGAGAGCACATTCAAAGAGCTGTTTGGAACGGGATAAGGCGGGATAACCCTCCACTCTCGTCCAAGGATTAGTTTTGATATTTCTTAAAAAAAAATTATGGGGAAAAATCAAACCTTCGCATGATCTAAAGGTTAAAAGTAGTGTAATCTAGCACCTAAGGGTCAACTAATGATGACTTTTGGAGGACTCTGGGAAATACCCCTGAGAACCAATAGAGGGCCTGTGTGTGCTTGGCGTCCAAGCAAACCCTAACGGCCTATTAGGAGGTATAAAAGGAGATTTTGATTCTCTAATCGGGGCTCTTTACTCATTTACTTTCAGGGAGAATCTTCATCTCTCCCTTTTCATCTTCTCCACCACCTTCTCCTCCCATCAAGCTTTCTAACTTGACCGCCGGAGGGTTCGGGGATAAATCCCTGGATTTCCATTGCAGGACCGCGATTTGGAGTTTGTTACCTCTCAAGGTAGAGGACACTCAGATCCATCCACAACCACATATCAATTGATCCAAATTTGCATCGATCATGAGGACGCTCCGATTTTCGACATCAACATATTTTATAAATAAAAATAATTAATTATTAGTCAAAAAATGTAAGAATTTAATTACAAATATTAATTTTTTATTAGTGTTAATTAAATCAAATTTTGATCAAACTATGTTCAATTATTTTACACAACCAATCTACTAAATACCTTTACTCAACTCCATCCTAGACTCATATATATAGATCGATATATGGGAAATTTGAATAAGCCCGATACGACTATACCAATTTATCTTCTTTTATTGTATTTGTTGTGGCAAAAATCGGTCTCTCTTGGAGATCAACATAGATCTTTGTCCAACAGTTAAGATTTATAGTTGAGGGAGACGTCTACCATAGCCGGAAAAGATGATCGACGTATACTCTGGTCCGCTAGTGATCCTGCACAGGAAATAGATCTAAGCGGGGAGGGCTTATTAGCTCCGACGCTTAAGTCAGTGAGGGAAATAGAGTTTTCGGTGGGAGTGAGAGTTTAGAAATCAATTGTTCATTATCTCCCTTCATATTTATGTCTTCTTATTCCTTTAGGCCGGCTAATCTTCCCTACTGTTAAAGATATTCTTGGTCATGCTTATCTCTCACACCTTATCTCTTTGCTTGTATCCCCTCTATCATCTTATCTCTTCCCAGGACTTTATCAACCTCCCTCCCTCCCAAGGGGAATGTCTGAACTAGGGACTCGTGCCACCCAGATAGACGTTCGGGATAGAGCTACAGGTACCCCCCAAATGAGCCCACGTGTCTATCCAAATTTATCTATATTAGTATTCATTTGTTAGATTCATAGAATCGAACCATATGTGACTAGATAAGGGCTTTGTGAATTTCTCAAATAGCTGAAAGCAAAAGGCAATGATGCCTTGTAAACAGTACAAGTGCCCAACAACTAGGATTGACAATTGAATTAGTTATTAGCCAACGATTTCGATGTTCTTGAATACCTTTTGATTATTTAATAAAGGAATGAACTCAAGCTACATTTTAAATCAAAATTACTTTTAAGGCAAATGGCTAGTTTGGTTCGAAATAAATTTATATATATATATATATATATAATAAATTATTTATTAGTAGTTGTTTTTTTTTGAAGTGGATAAATCACATTCATTAATAAATAAAGATAAGTTACATATTGGAGCTAGGATACTTCAATTGCAGTATATGATGTTACACTAGAAGGGTATTGGGGATAGTAGGAAGCTTGGTCGCTCTTTTCCTGTACCCCTGCATCTAAGGCACGTGTAGGGTGTCTCCAAAGTCATCCCCCTTCGATGCTTCTTGCGGTAGCTCATGCGATGGCTCCTGCATCGATGCTTTCCTATTGAAAGCCAGGCTTCGCTTCGTGATGGGCTTCATTTGAGCAAGTTTTGGCTTCTTGGTCACATGTTCTACATCAAACCAAAACAACATTAGGAATGCAGTATCATAGATTAATTTCATGAAAATGCGTTGCTTGTTCTGAAAGCATCTTTGATTACGTTCCGTCCATGTGGACCAAGTAATCGCTAGAACCATCAGGTTCCATCCCCTCCTTGCTTCTTGTGGAATTTCTTGCTAAAGTTGTTGTGGCCCCATAGACCTTGTATTGTTAGGGGTGTTTCCTTTGTTTGAAACATGGATCCATAGTGTTCCTAGATTGCTTTGGTGTAGGTGCATTGTAGTAGTATGTGCTCGACTATTTCATTCTCTCACACAAGTAGCAGGCGGTACAGTTACCCTTCCATCCTTTCTTTAGTAGGTTATTAAGTATGAGCATTTTATTTCTTCATGCCATCCATGTGAATAGTTTCACCTTGAGTGGGCATGGTACTCACCAAATTTTTTGCATAATGGGGTTTCGCAACCCCCTATCCACCAAGAGCATATATAATGTCTTGACTGAAAACCTATCCCCTACACCTATAGACCAGGATCTAGCATCCTTGGCTAGTTCATTATAAGTGCTATTGTGATGGTTTTAAGGGCTTGCATTTCTTCTAGGGCTAGGGGTCCAAGCTTGAGTAGGGATTGTTCCCTTTGTAGGTAGGTCATCGCTTTTGTTAATGACGTGCCCTCATCTCTTACTTGTGTTTTGATATTCGACCAGAGATTGAAAGACGAGTTTCCTTGGAGCCACCTATCATGCCAAAGGTTGGTGGTGTTTCCCGCCCTTGCCTTCACAATGATGCCTTGTAGTGGTGTTTCGTGGTGTTGGGTGATACCCTTCTAGCTAGAAGAAAGATGTCATAGTTGGAGCTTTCTAATAGGTGTTGATGAAGGAGTGTTTGTAGTATGCCTTCTTGATTACTTACATACAAATGCTCATTTCCCAGGCAGGGCTACGTTCAAGTTGCGAAGATCCATAATTCCCTAACCTCCATATTCCTTGGGCTTACATAGTTTGTTCCATGCAACTAGTCGGTACGCATTATTGTTGATGTCAGGTCCTCGCCATAGAAAATCTCTTCTTAGCGCATCAATGCAGTTTATGACCCATTCTGACAACTTGTAGATTGCAAGCTAGTAGTTTTGGATTACAATTAGGACCGAGTTGATGAGTGTGACCCTCGACCCTAGTGATAGCAGTTTGCCCTTCCATGTTCCTATTCTTTTCTCTATTTTGTCAATGAGCGCCAACCAAACTTCCTTTCTTGGTTTTGTGCCCGATATTGGTAGTCCTTGATAGTTGATTGGTAGGCTGATTGTAGTACAATTGCATATGTTTGATGTTTGCTAATTCAAAGATGAAGTATTCACTCTTTATTGGTGTTAGGGTACTCTTTTGGTAGTTAATGCGAAGCCCTGATAGTCCCTCATATTAGTAGACTATTAACTTGAGGATTCTGAGATCATTGGGACCCCTGATGTAGAATATCAAGAGATCATCCGCATATTAAAGAGAGTTTATGTCATCCATGCAGTTTTCTCTACATCTTATTTCATGGTATAGGTTTTCACTAGCCGCCCGTTTTAGCATAGTACTGAGGACGTTTGTGGTAAGGACGAACAAGAGTGGGGACAAGGGGTCGCCATGTCTTAGTCCCCATTGTTGCCTCACAGATCCCCTTCGGGACTACGTTGATGAGGAAGTTCACCTTTGAAGTTTGGAGTATCACCTCAATCCAACTAATCCATCTTGTACCAAACCCACTGGCCTCCATGACCTTAATGAGGAAGTCCCAGTCTAGTGTGTTGCAGGCTTTTTCAAAATCTAATTTCAAGAGTAGTCCTCCTGCATTGCCTTCTTTCATGTTATGGATAATTTCTTTAGCCTTGACAATATTATCTTGGATGCATCGTCCTTTGATGAGGATGGTTTGGGATCCATCTACTAGGGAGCTGATAACTGTTTGTAGTATGTTTGTCAGTGTAACACCCTTTCCCAACACAGGGACAGATGTCACACCAGCTGGTCTGGGAGTGCACCCAGCCCAAAAGCTGTGTAATGTAAACCTTATGATAATGATAATCAAACTAAATAACATAATTAATAAACAAAATATTTAAAATCTTATACAAAGTTTATAAATCTTGCGGAAGCATTCTAAAATTCTAAACATCAAATAAGAACAAGCTATCCTCATCTGCTAAGTTAGAGCCATCTACAGGAACACTCAATCTTATCTACCTGCACATTTCACTTGAGTGAGAATCACTATACAAGATGCAAGTATAATATCAGATATAAGAGTATCAAAATAATGCTAATCATATGCATTATCTTTCAGTCAATTAACATGCTAAAAGCATAAGAAACTCGGATAAATCCAAAACATGAAACATCTCAATGTCAACACATGAATACAAGAATGATCCTACATTTATTCTTGCAATCTGATTATTTACCCTAGCCATCCTGGTGTGGCAACTATGGCAATCGAGTATAATAACATATCAATCTAACATGAAACCATGATCTCAATATCAAGAAGTCTGGTCTCTACGGACTGTGCCCCCATAGAACCGTAGGTCTGATCTGGTAACCGACCTCCATGAACTGTGCTCCCACAAAACTGTAGGTCTGATCTGATAGTCTGTCTCTACCTTATGATAATGAATAAGAATCAAGAACCTTCACCTTCGACATATTCCGAACCTACCATAGAGGAACATACCTTGAACGTTAGCCGCTCCGGTGTCCTTTTCCCCCCTTTCAGGCCTCTCCTCCAACGGAGGTCCCGCATCAGATCGGCCTGAGGCCTCGAGGCCCGAGGGCACATCGGAAACCAAGCGGATGATCCAGTCAACCAGCGCTCCTATAGGAACCACCGGGTCTGATGAAGAATGCGGGAAAGCTCTTGTCTTTTGGCCAGCTACAACTTCCAAGGCAGGGGGAAGATCTTATGTGCCGATCGCAGGACCAGATATATCGAGCGCCCTGACCACCTTCTTCTTTTTGGGCACCGATGAGCCCTCCACGGAATGGTGTGAGCCGCGATCAGTCTCTGGCTCCAGGGTCTCCCTCTTACGAGAAGCTCGCATGCCGCCCTGGACGTGGGATTCCTCGACAGCTTTAGCCTCACTGCCCCCAACTAATCGCCTGCACCCCTGAAAGTAGGGATGTCAATGGGGCGGGGATTCACCGGGGGATGCATTCCCCGGCCCCGACCCCGATTTTTCACCCCCATCCCCATCCCCATCCCCGCGGGGATTATCCGGGTTCGGGGATTCCCCGTCCCCTAATTTACTAATACATACTTTGTTTAATACAAAGTAGAATCAAGTCACCCTAACTTATTAATTGATTAATACTTAATTGATTAATTAGAGTTTAAATTATTTTTAAATTTATAATTACGAAACTATAATTATAACAATTATTAGTATATTTATAATAACTTTTTATTTAAATACTTATAATATAAAATATATATATATATATATATATATATATATATATATATATATATATATATATATATATATGTATGTATGTATGTTTATTTAAATTAAATATTTCGGGGCTAGGGCCGGGGCGGGGAGGGTATTCCCCGCCCCGGCCCCGACCCCGACGAGGAATTCCATTTTGGCCCCGGCCCCGACCCTGACCCCGAAAAATCGGCCCCGGCCCCCTCGGGGCGGGGAATCGGGTTCCCCGTTGGGGCCGGGGCCCATTGACATCCCCACCTGAAAGGCCTCATTGAGCGGAATATCATCGGAATCCTCCTGTGATCCTTCCACGGACCCCTTGCTCACTTTCTCATGAGGATCCCCAGACTCCTTTCTCTTCCTTTGCCCCTCCCGGGCAGCCCTTTTCGCTGCCTCCACAGCCAACACGCCCGCCTCCGGCCATCTTCTCCGCGGACATCGCGTCACCTGTAGAAAAAAAATGCAAAAGAAACCACAAAAGGTCAGCGGGCGACCAGCCTGAATATGGTCATACTAACAGGCTCCGAAGGTCCCTACCAAGGGCCACATAGAGATCGCAGTCCTGAAGTCGCTAGTTGGTTAAATATTCGTTAATCGAAACGTTCTGGAATTCCGTAAACGACTCCAACCATTTCTTCTCCTCTAAACTTAGCTTCTCCTTGTTTGCGACGTGAGTCCGAGGAACGCCCCACTCGACCGGGAACCCCCACCCATCGCTATTGGAGATAAAAAAGAACCTACTCTTCTATCTCTTTATCGAATTCGGCACAGGACCAAGGAATTGCCTACCCTGCCTAGCGCAGAAATAATACCAATCGGTGTTCCTATCTAGATTTAGACTAAAGAAGAGATTGAAAAGGGGGGCAGAAGGATTAACTTTACAGTGGCGCAAAACAATCACAAACCCGCAGAGAATTCTCCAAGAATTTGGAGACAACTGAGAATGGCTCACATTGAAATGACGGAAGATATCAATGAAAACGGGCGAAAAAGGCAGCCTAAGGCCAGCCAACAAGGGGTCATAGTAAACAACCAGATCTCCTTTCCGGGAAGGTAAACAAGCATATTCATTAGAAGCAGGGATCCTATAGGAAAGTGGAGGTCTGGAAAGTTTATATTTCTCCACGAGCCTCGTGATCTCCGACCCAGACAGAGTGTTACTAAAGGAGCTGGAGTTAGCCCTAGTCTTTGGGGTCCCCTTGGTCTTAGCCCTAGACGGGGAGGCCGAAGTAACTTTGGGAGGTGACATCTCAAATTAAGAAAATGTGATAGAATCCGTACATGAGTAGGCGAACAGAACCAAGAACGCTAGAACGCTCAGGAACAGAAGAAGAAGAACAATCGCTAGGATGAAGAATAAAGTAGGAGGAAGCGCCGCTGTCCTTTTTCAAAAACAGGTAGAGAGGAAAATTTTGGATGTAGGTTTTAACAACTGTAAGGTGCATCCGACGGCCGGAATCGCACGGATGAGGGGTACGCGAATGGAAGAGGTGACACGTGTAACTCCACTCGACGGTGCAGATCGACAGAAAGGAATCGAACAGGCAGATCATGGACGCGTGGCCTGATGAGATGAATTCGCAAGTGCACGGGTCATAGTCAAGTAATAAAGTGATGAAAGTCGGATGTCGAATCCACAGGGAATAAAACTCACTAGTATAAACGGCTCTTCCTATTATCTAGTCTAAATCGATGAATTAGGGGTTTTAGATCTAAACCTAGAAATCTTAATGAAATTTAGATTCACTCTAGAAATCGGGATTAAATTGAGGGTTGAATATATCAAGAGAGGGAGATACTTGGGTATGAATCCCCTTTGGATTTAAAACATAAAGAACTCATAAGGAAATCTATGAATTGAAGATTTGTGATGCCTATGCCAAAATTCCTAAATTATATCCAACCCCTCTTCCGAGGTGATTGGATAACTAATCTCCTTGGATTGTCTTAAGATCTTGGGAATTTATGTTTTGGAAAGATTAAGGTGGTGGAGTTATATTAAAGAGTCTTTCGCCCTTCTAATACTCGATTCCTCGGTGTATTCCTAATCTTTTCTAATGAAGCAAATTCCTAACACAAGGAGGCGCTAGCTCTAGCCCTTGTATCGCACACAAGTAGTCTCTCCGGGCAATTCGCTGCGTAGAGAGATTACAATCAATACAAAACATTCATTAGACAAACAAACATGCTTCCAATCAATCAAAGCATAGAGATCAAAATGAAATTAAAGCATTATCCAAAGGTTCATCACACCCAAGTCTCAATGAATTTAGCTCCCCATCAATGGGGAGCTCAAACCTAAGACAAAAAGATTACAATCGATAGCAAGCATGATGGAAAACACCATTACCTACGCTGATTGAAATCAAGATGACCGATTCCTTCTCTAGCTCCAAGATTGGGGGAGAAGATCCCCCAAAACCCTAATCTCCTCAATAGCCTCTCTCCCAAGCCAACCCCCCTCTCTAAACCCTCAAAAACTCTATTTATATCCTGTACCTAGGGTTTAGCATTAATATTTACAAGATTGCCCCTTCTAGAACTTCGCGAATCGAGAGAGATTACGATGTACGGGCCAGAAACGGCCGCATTACACGCGTCTGCATGTAATCACGAGTGGCCTCGCGGTACGCCCAGATACATCGCATCGCTCGTGAGGGCCTTCTGAACGCTCGTAGATCATCCCGTACACCTGACCGTTCATCATAAACGAGATGTTGAACGCCCAAGAGTAAGCTGCAGTGAAGTTGTTCACTTGTACAGTTGTGTACGGCCGTACATCTGCCCGTTCATCAACCCGTTCACTTCAGAATAGCTATGTTTCGGCTTCGTTTTGACCTGGAATGCTTCCTTTCTCTCGGGGTGGTGTATTTGTGCCATGTTTACAAAGTATGAAGCTTTTTGAGTAGCGGGCCATGAATCATTGCATTTAACATAAAGACATATAGAAAAGTGATATGAAAATATGTTCATTTGAACACTTATCATGGCCCTAAAAAAGTTAACCCCATCATTACCTACCTTCGCCCACGCCCTTTGCTGTCGTGTATGGGCGCGCAAGCGTGGTCTGCATTATATGGAGGGAGGAAAATACGGCATTGCCCTCATGAATCTTGCAGCCCAACTATTGTGAGGCCCCAGGACGGATGAGGAGCCCCGGAGGCATAGCGGACACGGCAGCTGGAAGACCTCCCAATGACAAAACGGTGCGAGCACAATATCGGACCAGCTATATGCTTAGCTATACAAGTCCAAACAATGACAGGGGAACCCGCTCATTCTTCGGACTCACCGCAAGCATACTTGTGGGGGGGGGGATCTTGTCATGGGGGTAAAAGTGGGAAGACTGGTAGCGTTCATTTACAGCAACCAAGTGTCCAGATCCTAAAGCAACACACCCTATAAGATAGTCTGGCGCTTGATCAGATGGCTCATCGGCATTACCCCCGTTGGGCCGTTCAACAGGTGACCCAGACATGACTCACCGGTCTAATGCACCCGGTCGGTCCACCGAAACTCATCGGTTTCGCATGGCTCATCGGAGGCTGATTTCTCGCTCCCTTTTCACAGGAGCGATGGCGGAAGACTTGGGAGGCAACTAATAAACGCGCAATTAACGGGCACGTGCCTTGAGTGATGTCTTGCAACCCAAGAAATCTTGGCTTATATAAAGAAGCAGCTACAGTAAGACAAGGGACAAGCACACAAAACCCTAAAAGATATTCGTGGAAAGGAGCACCGCCACCCACAAGAGGAAGCGAGACATGGATCATCACCCCCAATCTCAACTCCACCTGAAGATTAATATACTCATCCCCTCTTAAATGCCTCAAAGGGCATCTGTAAACATTGAATGATAGTGCATCTCCTTTCTCCGTAGTTTTTCCCCATTGTTAGGGGTTTTTCCACGTTAAATTTATCTCTCTTTGTGATTGCTTGCTTGGACTTCGTCTTCTTCATACTGTTCAAGGGTCCCAACTTTAAATAAATTCAACTGTTGGCGCGAGACCGGTTCTCGATCTTTTGGCAGACCGATTTCAGGATCAACAATATATATATATATATATATATATATATATATATATATATATATATATATATATACGGGCATGATAAGGTAAGGTCGGTCGGATTTACTGTTCATTTGCGGTCGCCTCCCATTTGGCCACCTGGAGCATGTTTGAATGATTTCCAACCTTATGGATGGAAAGAACATCAAAAAATAAGCTATCATGTCAATTTTTATACAATTTGGGAACTTGTAGGGTCTTCATCTTAACGGATGAAAATTTATAGAAATCTTATCGGTTCAAAATTTCACCTGCTAAGATGAAGGCCCTATAAGTTCCCAAATTGTATGAAAATTGACATACTAGCTTATCTTTCAATGTTCTTTCCATCCATAGATTAGATTTCCTCAAAACACTGTGCAAGTGGGCCAAATGAGAGGCGACCGCAAATAAATAGTAATCCGGCCGGTCGCATAGTATCAGGCCCGTATATATATATCAGGCGTGCTACTGTGCGGCCGGCCGAAACACTCGCCTCCCATTTTGGCCCCTGGAGCGAAAAATAAGCTAGCCTGTCAATTTTCATACAATTTGGTAACTGTTTGGTCCTCCCACTTAATGGTTGAAATTCTAACCGTTAAAATTTTCCTAAAATAAGAACCGTTAAGTGGGAGGACCAAACGATCATCAAATTATATGAAAATTGACAGGCTAGCTTATTTTTCGATGATCTTCAGGCCATCCGTACAGTTGAAAATCTTTCAAACATGCTCCAGGGGCCAAAATGGGTGTGGCGGATCGGTAGCGTGATAAATTGACTGATAGTATATATATATATATATATATATATATATATATATATATATATATATATTGTCCTTCTACTATCAGGCCGGCTGGATCACTATACTGAATCACCTCCCATTTTGGCATATGGAGCATGTTTGAAGGATTTCCAACCGTACGGATGGGAAGATCATCGAAAAATAAGCTAGCCTGTCAATTTTCATACAATTTGGTGACCGTTTAGTTCTCCCACTTAATGGTTGAAATTCTGAACTGTTAAAATTTCCTTAAAATAAGAACCGTTAAGTGGGAGGACCAAACGGTCACCAAATTATATGAAAATTGACAGGCTAGCTTATTTTTCAATAATCTTCCCATCCGTATGGTTGGAAATCCTTCAAATATGCTCCAAAAAATAGAGGCAAATGGATCAAGACATTGATAATCCGTACGGCTTGATAGTAGACTGACTATATATATATATATATATATATATATATATATATATATATATATATATATATATATATATTGATTAGTCAAAAATATATATATAAATATAAAATAAAATTCAAACCTCAAAGTGGCATGCATCCCGATGGAGCGCGTCGCATCCTGAAGCGGATGATGAAATACAAATCTTGAAGCGTCGATGAGCACGCATCTTGAGGTGGCTAATAGATACAAATTCCAAAACGACACGCATCTCGACTCGGCGATGAAACACTCATCTCGGGGCGGTCGATAAAGCATAAATCATAAGGCTGTGCAAATCTCAAGGCGGTGTCATTTAATTAAAAAATAAACAAATAAATAATATGTATAAATATCATATGATGATATTCATATGTAATAAAACAATTGTGGTTTGCAAATAAATGAAATCATTTTTCTTTTTTTTTTTATTCATTGCCTTTACTTGTATTTTTGCTTTTAATTGGAGGTTCTCAAGATTCTGCCTGGGGTAATTAATAATAGAGGCTTGCCTCTATTAGGAATGGAAGAATCCACAATATTAAATAAATTAATAAATAAATAATCATTTATGATTCGATTTTACCTAGTGTCTCTTCACAGACACGATGCTAGGCTGGTATTTTCGATCCCATAAATCCATCCTGTCCTAGAGTCTTGTCTGCACTTAATTCTCGTTCATCAGTCCAAATCTCGTCCTTGGAGAATTTTTCTTCAATGGTCCAGATTTACTTTGTCCCTCTGGTTTCTTTGAAGTTTAAGGAGATGATATTGATGATGCCCTCTTGTTTTCTACAGTATTGCCTTGGTGCTCTAGTTTGTAGATCCAATTGTGACCGCATAAAGTTGTGGCCTTTCAATTCTCTTAGCCAACATGACATTATATACACCAATCTCAATAGATAAACAAATAAATAAAAACAAACTTCACTGCTCTAAAAAAAACATTTTCCCAAATACTTCAAAATTCTTTTTATTTTTAAAGTGACTTGTTTACACTCAAAATTATTTAACATATTTTAAAATATTTTTTGAGTGACATATTTAAACATTAAATTATTGAACGTACTTTAAAAAACCTAAACATATTACATTTTCTTAACTTTAAATACGCATCCAGACTGATACTCTGCCCATTGTGCAGAGTTATACAAGACTCGACTGTAGCTATACTACAACAACCACCAAGGCCAAGGGCCCAACCCCAACATTTGATTGACAGGTACTAATTGAATAAATTGCATCTTACACAATCCTTTTGCGGCTGCCAGCCATCAACACACAAATATCATAACACACTACACATCTCACTTGCTGGACAGCGGCCAGCCTCAACATCAATCAAAAGCTGCAACTGAGGGTTGGAACTCACTGACACGAACCAAATAAGCGTATATAATCATTTAAGGATTCTCCGTGAGCATAGATATACAGACAGTTTTTGATTTATATCCATGTTTTTAATCTGCTATTATATAGTCAGACTTCAACTACTTAGGTGAAGAGAAGTGGAAGAGCCTCTGCCGGTTCTGCTAGTGAGCGCAGGCCTCATGGTCACAATTGCAGACTCATTTGCCCCTGCCCTCAGTGCAGCCCTTCCAGCTTCCAGGAACCTTGCAACTGCATCCTCTGCATACTGGTTCGCTTCACCCACAGACATGCCCTTCCCAATCTCTGGATAGGTATTGAGGACGTGGTCACCAATAAGCTGGGATGCGAGCTGGATCAGTTCCATTTGAAATTCTGAAAGTGCAGCATCTTCCTTTGGTCCAAAGGGCCTCAGTGACTTTGTAACTTCTGGGAGTTTATCTGCAATAGTAGAAAAGGTTCTTGTCAGTATCCATGTAATATAACAATGATCAGAGGGGACCTAAAACTCAGATTTTATCACAGGATCAATCAGGAAGGCCACAGAATCCATTTGCCTAATACCAGAGTGAGAATGAAAAGGTTTTTGCTCTAGAACAATGGCAAGAGATCAATATCATACTAGATCTGGACTAGAACAAATATTCATTCATCCAAGATGCAGATATTTCAACCTAACATTATATGACAGTACAGCCTTCACTCTAATTTAAACAGAAAGGAGAACTCCTTCAAGTCTATTCCTCCCTAATAATTTAAATAGAAGTCTCAACAGCTGCAAAAACCACCCAAAATCATCACAACCATTCTCACATGTTACGCAATAATCTTGCATTGTACTCGGACACTTGCCTCTTCTACTCTTCATCTTAATGAATCTATATTCTATCCACTTCAGTGAAAAAAGAATTTGCAAATGGAGATCAATGGCATCACTATTAACACTAGTGAGCATCATAAAAAAAGGAATAATATCCAGAAAGAATGCTTAGGAAGCTACAACATATCTAAAAAGACATTTCAAGAAAAACAAGATTATTCTCTCAAAAACAAAACAGAAAAAAATAACACTAAAGCAAAGATCATGATCTCAAGTATTCACGACATTAACTAATAGTTAATTCTCCATATGAATACCATACCAGGACAATCAGTTCGAGGAGTCTTGCGCATGGAGAAGTAGCTCTCAAAGGTACCAGCCCACGCATCCCTCTTTGTCAGAAAAATTTGATTTAAGGCCAAACAATTTCTTTACTGTTGCAGGAATAGATGAATGCTCAAAATGAGAATGTGGAGTAGGTCCGTTAGGCTCATGGATCACTGCAATTCCAAGGAAAAGAAAAGGAATAAGGTCAGTAGAACTGCTATCACAGGATTCAACTTGCACAAGTAAAAGGATGCAAGAAACAGGGCACCACAGACATTACCATTGAAGCTTGCTAGGCCTACCTGAAACTTTTCAAATTCCCAATCGGCAAAAACAGCCAAAAGGAAAGGTATCTACCAGTTATTATGATGCTTTGATGTGACAGATTCTTGCTTGTTATCAAACATCTTGATTTTTAGGAAGGAATGACATAACTTGTCATTGTTCAAAATACTTAAATAACCACTACCATTCTAATACCGCCTCCCATATGAATAGCAATATACTTAATTAACTATGTGTGCCCTTTTGATTTTGTTTGCCATCCATGGCAATTTAGTCCGGTATAAACAGTCGTGAGAACACAAAAAAAGGAAATACTTTGCTTCGACTACCAAGCTATATAGAAGAACAGAAGCAGCACTAGCCTAGCAGTCTGGCCCAGAGGACTAAAATAGCACTGAGATATATTAGAGATACACAAAGCACAAGTGACAAACAAAGAAACAAATAGACAAACAGAATTCAACAGAACTAACAAAAGAATTTTCACGGAACAAGATACTCTCATACACAAAGAACGTGAAAAGCATATATAATCAAAATCAGGATCAAGGCTTCAGATCAGGCAGCTCGCTTGGTAGAGTGGTAATATACAAACAAAATATCAGCAAGAAGCATTCGACAGCACGGCAGAAATTAAAATAGGGAAAGAGAGGGAGAGAGGCACACTGACCTGTGGCTCTGTCGATCCAGGGGGAGACGAGGATGGTGGGGACCCGGATCCCCAACCTGTCGAACTTGAAGAAGAAAGGGTCCGGGCCAATGATGCCGTCCGGATTGGGCACATTGGAGACTGGCGTTGGTACATGGTCATAGAACCCGCCGTGCTCATCGTAGGTAATGAGAAGCGCAGTCTCGTTCCACTGTGGGCTGGCTCGGAGAGTCTCATAGACCTCCTTCACAAACTTCTGCCCACGAGCGACATCATGCGAAGGGTGGTCATCATTGGCCGGGAAGAGCTCAACGTCGAAGTAGCGCTGCTCGATGACAGCGTAATTGGGGAGCTTGCCCCACTTAGCGTGAAGCTTGAAGGTGAGCTTGTAGTTGTGGAACTTGGTCAGGTGCTTCAGCTTGCGGAGGCTCTTGAAGAAGAGCGTCGCCGGGAGGTTCTGATAGTAGATACCGAAGCTGAGGCCGGCTTCGTCCAGCGAATCGAAGATGGTCTTCTGCGGGAAGCCGTGGATGAGGTCCTTGCGCACGTTGCTGGAGGCCCCGTGGGACGTGGCCGAGTGAACGTACAAGCGGTTGGGCTGGGTGGAGGTGGGCACCGAAGCGAACCATCGGTCGAACACCGCGAATTCGTTGGCGAGGGCGGTGTAAACGGGGACGGACTCAGGGAGAAGCCGCTCATGACGGTGCAGGCCATGCCCTCTCCCATGGACGCGGCCTGCTGCGCGAAGCCGTTCATGGGGGCGGGGTCGGCTGAGGTGTCTTCGGAGCCGAAGATCTGTTCGCGGATGGCCTGGAAGGAGTGCCCGGGGTCGGAGTCGATGAAGACAGCGTCATCGGAGACGAAGACCTCGGGGGAGGAGGGATCCGAAGCGGAGAGGCGGTTGGACTCGTGGCCGGTGAGGCCGTCGATGTCGGGGCGGGAGGATTTGAGCCAGCCGAGCATGTGGTCGAAGGAGCGGTTCTCCATCACTAGGATCACCAACGTCTTGACAGGACCATCTGGCTTCCTCTTGCGCCTGAATTCCAGGCAGTGGGCCGAGGACACCAGGAGGGCCGTCAAGAAGATGGACGCCAGGACACGCCCTCGCCGGGATTCCATACCTTACCTGAGAAGAGGAACAGAGAGACAATAGGGCTATTTCCTGTGAGAACTGAATTAAACCAAGTATTTCAACTGATATATGCACCAATTAATCAGGCTATCAGCGAAATGAAAAGACCGAATTAGGGTTTGCAGTTGAGCTTGCTTTCTAGCGCTCCCGCAACAATTATTTTTATTTATTTATCTATCTCTGTTATCTATGTATGTATCATGTATGTGCTGATCTGTTGACTGGTGCCAGTATGTGTAATGTATGTGTACATGCATATGCCATGTTTGATGCGATCATTAGCCGGGGGAAGCGGCAGGGGAAAGAAAAGTATCAACAATACTAACCAACGCTCCCGAAGCCGCGTTTATCAGAAAATTCCTGGAGACAGGCAGGCTGGGTGAAGGTCGGATTTATGACCTCCGCTGGATTTATATTTTGTCTACATACCCGTAAATAGGGTGAGCTGAGTCAAATTTACTCCCCGAGTCGAGCTCTTCAAAACTTATGGCCACATGATTGATCCATAAGTGGGAGTTTTTATGACCTAATTTTTTTTTTAAAAAAAAAACCTAAATCAAAACACACATGATATGGAAATATCTGACTTAATACGTGTCATCAATCCCTTACAACGCGTGGCACAACCCCCTCCAGCCACTTGGCAATATTCTGAGCCAAACACCAGTTATTAATCTGACCCTCTACTCCATTTCCCCAAAAACCTCCCCCCTGATCGAAGAAGAGAACGAAATACCCATATTCCTTCTGACAAAAACTGACTAAAATCACAAGAAGAAGTCTGAAAATATCTCAGCTTGGCACCAACCACCAAATCGCACTCAAAACGACAAAACGCCATAAAGCACTCTGAAAGTGGATGGGACAAGAATCTAAGGCAAGAACATCCACTTGCCCTGACATCTCCCACTTACCCACCCACGCAGACAGATATTTTCCCACCACCTCAACCTTAATAATAAGAAATTAAACACAGGAGTTTCTCTATAAAAGGAGAAGAACAACAAAGAACCAGAGGAAGAATTTTAGAAAAGATTGAAATCACACTTTCGACTTTTCTTCATAAACCCCTCATTCACTCTTCATCCACTAATTTGATCGTCGGAGTTAAATCCGGACAGAAAGGCATAAATCACATAATAAAACGTATGAATCTGCCCAAACTGAAATTACCACCTACTCCATCACCTTCACTATCAATGTTGAATTGTTGCGTGGATAGAAATGCATTAGCGTCGGATTCAATTGTTGCGTGGTTAAAAATGCATTAGCGTCAGATTCAATGTTGCGGGTCTTACATGATATCCGAACTGCTGGTTCTCTTTCTTAGCCAACCAGTCTGCCAGAAGATATTTTGTATTTTATTTCTTAATTGATTCCACCACTAAAATCCAATGAATCGGAGCTTTAACTCTTTATATGAAGTATATTGGCATATACCCTTTTTGGTTCCCAGTCTCTCAAGCCAAAAGAGTTCCGCTTTGTCACGAGTCACATGAATTTAAGCCTCCAGCTAGCCGGAGACAGACTTTAAAAAAAAAATTCATGCCATAAAATAGTTGATAATTTGTCCATGGTTGATTGTGATTTGAGGAAAGAGAAGATGGATCATCTCATTAATTATTTAGACAAATGAAATTTGACGTGAAATTAGTAAAGCTAATGACTGAAGTAATTTGATGTCCACAAATTTTTCACAAATTTTTGTTTTCAAGGTCTTCTGTTTTAAAATTTGATCTAAGACTGTTTACATAGTGTTTGATAATGAACTTTTTCCTGGTGTCTGTTTATTAGGTCTTATGTTGTTATTTATTTATTTTTTTGATAAAAGCGACCAACGTCAACCTATCAGGGACAACATGACGAACGCACGTGTCTTCATTTTGCAGTCGTGAGGTGTTGAACCCGGGATCTCTCCCAGCCAACAATACCCTATATAAGGGACCCGATATCAATAGGTCAAGAGGCCGTTGGTGGTCTTATGCTGTTATTACTTATCAAATGTTAGTACTTTATTACGTAGTTTGAGGGTTTACATGATTTAGAATGTTGTTTACCAATTCACTTGCTGTCTGCTCTAGGTGGGTTGTTATTTGAAATCACATGTATGAATTTCTTCATAGATCTTTCTGTTGAACATATATTCACATGATGTTTTATATACCTAATTTTTTATTCTATCCCTAGGTGGTTGGGCGGAAGTGTAGATGCGGCTGAGATGATTCTGCAACCCTACCTTTTATGGCTAATTGATTCAAAGTTATGTGATGTAATAAATGGAGTGATTTAGCTTCACTTTGTGAATTGTGTATATTGCAGGTACCTTTTGTCATTATGTGAATGGTAAATATTCAAGCAAGTTCAAATTGTAATTCAAAACTGTTATTAGATATATGTAATTGTTATGCAGTTCTTGAAATTGTACCTACATTGTACATTATACAAGTTTAGATAATATTGCAATATCCAAGTTACTCAAATAATTGAGAGAATTTTAATCTGTGAAGGATCAAATATAAACTAGGTATAATACATTATATAAGGATAGTTAGCAAAAATTCCTCCATAGACTTCAAATTAACTTGCATGAATAATACATCATACAGCATGTAACACACTTCTAAAACTATCATAAATAAAATGAAATTCATCCATCTTTTCAAATAATAATAATAATACATTATATAACAAAGTATAATGCATATGAACATGTTTAAAATAAACAATAGAGATTAAACTAAAATTTTGGAGATTAATTTATGTGTTGAAGGTCACCACAAAGGGTTCCACAGACTTGAGTCATATTACATCCCAAAAAGTTCAATATGCTTCTTTACTCTAGATCACATTGTTTTATTATAAAATAAAAAAAAAGATCACATTGTAGAAGTCACCCACTGTAGTGGACCCACCTCCAAAAAAAAACAATTGAAGTTGGGAAGGGGCCACTTCTATTGGGCCTAGCCTAGGCATAATAAAAAAAGCAACCCATAAATATCATCACTTCTCTTCCATCAGCCCTTAAACAGTCACACTTCCGGCCCACTTTTGAGCAAATGAACACACTCTTGGTTGCTAAATCAACACGAGGGACCAAGTGAATTTTTGACTGAAATTGACATGATATCAGGATCACCAAGTAATTGTCTATGAGTCTAGACAGTAACGGTTTAGTCAAATGCCTTGCTTTGCTCTATGCATATGATCTTTAAGAGCTTGTTTGGATTGGCTTCTAAAAAAAAATGCTTAACTTATAAAAAAACTGTTTTTTCTAAAACTTGTACTTGCTTACAAAGCGCAATGTAAATTAATCTTTGTAGGCTTGCGAATCAATTCAATCAAACAAAAAGTGCCCTAACCTTATCTTTCATCCTCTCAAAGATGATGAAAAAGAACACTAAACATAATCTGCAAAGAGAAGGACCAGATAAACTTGCTGGGATTGTAGAAACAAGACACTGATATATATAAGTATTCTGCATGTACAGGCAGGAAAATTATGTTCCGCGTGCTTTTCATGGTACATATTAGTACAGCAAACAGATTAGCAATAGTCATACAAGAAGTAGCAACACACTACTTTCATTTGACCACCAAATTTCTCAGCACAGAGGGAGTGGCGGAGTCAGGAAGTTTATAATATGGTCAATATTTTACAATTATGTAGAGTTTGAAAACCAAAAATTCCTACAATAAGTCTCTTAACATATTATCATCATCTATAATACAAGCAAATCATGTATATATTTAGAAATATAATTAAAACATTATAAAAAAGTTAAAAATACAAATAGATCCGCCATGGGAGAGAGTAAAGTTAATAAAATGTTACTTTTTCAGTTTTTTTAAAATCATATTTATATTATATTATTATAATGTTAATATTATATATATATATATATATATATATATATATATATATATATATATATATATATATTAAAAAAAACTTGAGATTTGAGAAAAAGTAAAGAGGTTGCTTTTTTCCAAAATCATCTTTTATATTATATTATTATATATTATTATATATTATGTTGGACGGATGAGGAAACTTATTGACCCAAGATTTCAAAATAATGGGGTCATTTACTATTTTAAATAACATTTGTATATATATATATATATATATTTAAAAGTTTTGGAAATTTTTTTATGGGGTCATCTGACCAGCTGACCCCACAAAAAGACATATAGATCCGCCACTGCACAGAGGAATGCCTCATGTGACTCCTGCAGCTTTCAAGCAGCAGGTGGGTTTATACTAAAGGGTAAACTACTTAAATAGTCACCCAACTATTCGAACATTCCTATTTGAGTCATCAAATTATAAAAAATTTCAATTGGGTACCCCAACTTTAAAATTACGTTCAATTGGGTCACGCACTTTCAATAAGAGTGTTAGGTTTTGTTAATTATGATTTTGTAAAGTAAGTAATATTTAGTTGTATTACTTTTTATGTTGTTTAGATATAATTATGTTATTTGTTAAAAAAAATTAACCTTCAATTGTATGTTATTTGATTGTAATTAGCATTAATTAGGTTAGTTGTTAATTCATTAACTATGTTATTATTTTCTAAAAAAATAATACAGTGAGTTGGATCAATGTAATTCTAAACAACATAACAAATAATACAACTATTACTTACTTTAATAAACCCTAATTAACAAAACCTAACACCCTAATTGAACGTGAGTGACCCAATTGAACGTAATTTTAAAGTTGGGGTACTCAATTGAAATTTTTTATAGTTTGGTGACTCAAATAGAAATACTCGAATAGTTGGGTGACTATTTAGATAATTTACCCTATACTAAAACCTAAATTAAAAAGGAGCTGCTGCAGTTGTTTTTGGCCCCATAGCATATCATTCCTCGAGACGTCAGATGTTGTCTGAGAGTTGGGTTCCTCAGAATTTAGTTTCTCTGGGAATAACAATGCGTCATCAGGGCCTGGTGATTCTCCAGAATCGTGGTCATCTGCTGGCGCTTCTTGCAGCTCATCATGCAACTGATCATGCAACACATGAAACCAAATGAAGGAAACATCAGTTAAGTACATCCTTTCCTCGTTGTAAACCTGCTTTCTAGATTTTTAATGCAGTACAGGTGCTGTGGTGTGGCCCTATCTTAAAACAGAACAAATTGCTTGCTTCTCTGATTAATGCTCATATTTGGGGAAGCACCACATTCCGAATGCAACAATTGGTTATGCTTTTGTGATTGTTATGCAGTTCTTAAATGCATGGTGCAGCAAATCAAATTCTGGAGCCATATACAGCCAAACAAGGCAAAGGCCACTGATACATAACATTACTTATTATGAGCAATTACGCAATTGAATAACTTATTATTGGCAGCGAAAAAAAGGACAAGTGAGGGAACAAAAATCAAAGAAAAGAAAAAGGAAAAAAAATGCTATGTATGAAACTTAGAAAGTGGTGCGGTTTCTTGAGCTTCTGGAGCAGAGAGGATGTGTCAGAGGAAGGAAAAAAAAGGACAAGTGGTCCTAATAGAAGTAAAACAAGATAAGCACATCTCCTCAAACATTTACCTGCATTGCATTAAATTCCTCTCCTTTATGGAGATCAGAAGTGAAGGGAATGGGTGCCAAACCCGGGACTAGAACCGGATCTCCAACTAAAGTGTCGTCCTTGCTGCTTATCTTGATGCTGCCCAGGGCGTCGTTGATCACATCGGCAAGTACACCAACACTCGCATTGCTGCAAATGTTGCTGTCTTTGAACATCACTGGTGCCACAGCTTCCTCCTCCAATATCTTCTGCTTATCGGCATCCTCCCAATCCTCTAAGAAGATGATCCTTTTTGCTGTTTCCCATATGTGCAAGCATCTGTCAGGGCCGGGCTGCCAGCTGATCTCCCCTGAGGGACTTTGGAGTATGAACTTAAACTGAATTGATCTACCAACAGGTATATCATGTTTTTATTTCGTGAAAACATAAAAAAGATCAGAGACCCATCAACCGGGTTTCAGGAATTGAACTGAAAATACAACTCCAAACAAACTCCATCGATAATGAACGTAGATGGGGGGGTGGGGCATCGCACCAGCTCAATCGTCCATACATGGCCGTCGGACCATTCCATGGGAATTGCATTCGTTGGGTCCCACAGACCAAACATGCCTTCGTTTCCGACCATCAGAAATTGCTGCCCGAACAGGCATTCTTTGTGCAGAACAAACTTCACATGCATGGTTTTTGGTTCATCTGAGGAGCAGCAGGAATTACTACCAACACTAGCTACTATCTAAGAACATGCCCGAAAGTTTAGTTTGTGAATTGTCAGACTCACATGTGTTAGTTGTTAGGGATATAGTTGAAATCTTTTATGTAATAATTTGAACACATTTCAAACAATGCAGCCTTATTTTTGTTATCATACTAAGTGTTTAATATGATGAAGTCCTTGATTAAATTTAAAGACTTGTCATTATGATAGAGATCATAATAATGAGAGTCAAGTCTTAAACTATTTAATCTAAAGAAGGTTCTTGATCATAAGATCATTAAAATTAGGACATTAGTAATTCGGTTAGATCAATATATACGTGATAGTCTTTATAAGATAAAGATTAGTTGATCTCATTAACTAAATCACATATATAGATGATACAGATAGAGATATGATCATTGAAATGACTCAATTGATAATTCCTAATGGTTAATTTTACCATAAACTGTCAATAGGATATTCTCTTGAAGAATGAGATATAATAGTTCCTTTGACTTGAGATCATCATAGTAATTAACAAGCTATTTATCATACTTTGATTCTGGTCACCTATTGCCCTAGGATGATAGTTGAAAGGATATTGGATATGATTAAATACTTGTAGAATTAATGATTGATCAAGATGGAATCTGTCAACTCTATAAGGATCGAACGAAGGACCTGAGCAATAGAAAGAAGGAGAAGAAGAAGCACACACACAGAAAAACAGGATGTACGTGGTTCGGTCCAAGATGACCTACGTCCACGGCCGCAGTAGAGTTTCTTGTTATTTCCACACACAAAAATTAGGGTTTACAAAATACAGGGATATTTATATAGAGTCAGGAAAACCGGGCCTAAAATCCCACATGGGCCTGGGCCTAAAATAAAAATTTGCTTCCAGGGGCGCTGCCCCTGGAAAACCCCGCAAGGGGCGCTGCCCCCTTGACCCCCGCTCACTACCCCCGCCGAGGAGCTCGTGCCCTCAGAATCCCGCAAGCGACGTAGTCAAGGTCGTCAAGGCATCCATCAGACTCCACATGCTCAACAAACTCTTGGTAATGAGTTTGAGCGTCATTATTTATAACGACTAAATTAAGACCTTGGCCAGGCCAATCTAATGAAGAAGAAAAGAGTTTCTTAAGTCATTCGTTGGTCGGTTATAATTGACATGAAATATAGTTGGCAACCTATTGGGATTTGACAGGTCAACCATATCCTAAGGTTAACCCGGAGCTTTATAGAAAGAAGGAAAATATTACATTATTCTTCAACGTGTTCTTGAGAGTAATTGTATACTTCATTCTATCCGGTCGTTAAGGAGTGTTGCTAGACGCCAACCTTGATTAGTAAATTAGTATGACTAATTTGCTACCGGCTTAGTATTGAACCTATGGGGTCACACACTAACGAGTGTTCTAATCTTTAGTAAAGGATTAATTATTTCATTATTTGATAATTAAATTAGATTATTTGATTAATCAAATAAATAAAATAATTAGTCTAAATGGAATATTATTATATTCTTTACTAGCATAGAGAATATAGTTAATATTAATGGACAAAATAAATAATGATTGTATGTGTTGGTTTGGGAAAACCAAAAACCACTTTCCCAAAAACCACATGCACTTGTTGGTTTTGGTTTTGGGAAGACCAAAGGGTTTTGGGAAAAACCAAAAGGTTTTTGGAAACCCAAAAGGATTTGAGAAACCAAAAGGCTTATATGCAAATACTTATAATGGATAGGCTTATATAGCTTGGAGAGAGTTCTTTGGAAGAAAAGAAGAGATACAATCCATCAAGGTGAGTTTTGAGAGTCAAAACCATTTGTTTCAATTTGTTCATCGATTCCATTTATCAAAGAGTTGATAGCAAAGGTTGGTCTCGGTGTGGATACGCATAGAGTCTTCTCATTATCGAAGAGGTTTAGAGAGAAAAGGAATTAGCTTCCAAGGTATGTTTTAGATCCGATCTTTAACATGTTAGATAAATTTTAAATGCAAATATATCTTCCATTGGATTATTTCACCTTCTGCCGCGTGTTCTGAACACCAAATAATCCTTCATTAGTGTCCAGCCGGTGGTTAGAATTTCTAGCATCATCTTCCTGCATTCGTGATAACTGATAACTAGCAAGCGTAGCACATGAATTTCCCTTTTTTGGATTAGAGATCATGTAATAGCGCCAACTTAAGATTTTGTTAATTCAGTCCAGAAAGACATCCTCAAAAAGATAAATACAAAAAATAAAATAAAAAAGAAGAAGAAAGACAGATGGAGACCTTCGCCTGCGTAGACAGCAAAAGGTAAGAGGAAGATGGCGAGAGTGATCGGATGGTCATAGCGTAGAAGGAGATGGGGTAACCGAAGCCGATTTTCTTCTTGTGGGCCAGATGGGAAAATCTAAGGGAGGAAGATGGAGATAGGGATCTGCTGTTGTCTGCCATTCACAACTGGCTCGCAACAAGAGCATCCATTATTGTTGCTGCTGCTGCCGCAGCCGCCGCCACCTATTACACCTTAAAAGATGGACTGGATGGATGAATGCTTGGTGCTTCCTCGTCCAGTAACAATAAATTATATTAATAATAGTAAATAAATATAATTAAAAAGTACAAGGGCTCGGGAAAGCAGTGAAGGGAATGAAGCGGCCTGATATCAAGTTATTTCTCAAGTTGCGTGCTATAGTACCGTGGGGTCTTTCAACGGTATGCTACCATTAAGTTCTGGTGTATAGTTTTTGAGTCCAAGCCATCATTTTAACTATAGTAGAAAATGGTGATGATACTGTAACAATAATGGCAGCACCGAACAAAAAAGAAAATACATATTAGAACCCAAAACCAACATCCCAAAACTTAAACGGTAACATACATCGGGAATAATGCCCAAGGTATGTTAGAATTCACTTATTTATCAGTGGATTTGGGTGACTCTGATGCTTGAGCTTAAATACATTAATAATAGGTTTAATACCCAACTTAGTCCCTATATTATACGGAATTGGTTATTTTGGTCCATCTATTATAATTTGAGCCTTGGGGTCCTCTACTTTGACGATCTCAGTCCCTTCCTCAGATGGACGTCTGTTTTCTATCGAAAGCGCTAACGTGGAAAATAAAGGGACCCCAAGAGCTCAAATTATAATAGAGGGACCAAAAAGATTGATTCGGTATAATAGAGAGATTAATTTAGGTATTAGACCTTAATAATAGAGGGATATTACATGAGAGAGAGCATCGAGATGCAGATCCATGTGCCTGACGGTTAGAATTTCCTCAACTCAAGGGGAACTGGTCAAGCTGTCAAATAAGCTATCACGGGCCCGCCATGTCGAGGGCACTGTGTATGCCCATATTGGCACGACCCACATAGTGCCAGCAGCCGGCCCAGCATGGGGCATACTCCATAATCCTCTATTTTATTTTTATTCTATTTGTCACTCCTGATTTAGTTTTCCCAACCAAAGAATTTGAATATTTAAAACAAAAAATTAAAAACAAAAAAAACAAAAAGGAAAAATACTGGTGATTTTTCTTTTTCATATTTACCTATGACTAATAATCAATTGGAAACATTCTGTAAGGGCCACAAATAAATTTATGTTTAATTTATAAACAAAAAAAATATGGGATGAAATTATTTTTTATTTAATTTTTAATGATATGAATAAAAAATAAAAAAATAAAAAATGAAATAGAGAATTAAACTATATAAAAATATCAAAAGAGTCACTTTATATATTTACATCTAACTTAGGTTCAAACAAAAAAATTTGGTAAAAGAGGTAGCCTAAAAAAAATTAGAATGAAAACAAAACAAAGGGTTATAGGGTATTATTAGGAAAATGAGGGAGTGACTAGTGGTTTTACTATTTTTTTAAGGGGTGAAAAGTAAAAACCTTTTTTAAATCTACACATCTATATATCGGTGCGTTTTTTATTACCGTGGGATTTTTCCCATGGTCTCGTACCACTAGGTTCCAAGCTTCACTCGTTGGGTTCCATGCTTCATTCATTGGGTTTGAAGTTACTATTTATAAAATGGCAGCGCTGCTATAGTTGCAAACCCACCCTGAACCGGAAAACCAAACATTAGAACCCACAAAATAACACCCTAGGACCTACCACGGTATTACACTGTAGTAATACCATGGGAACAGTGCCCACGGTATCCTAGAATTCATCCTATCTATAAATTAAGTGCATTACCATGATGGTACGGTATGAGACCGTGGGTTCTAGACTATAATATTTGGGGTTCTAAACTATAGTTCTTTGGGTCCCAATCGAACCTAGCAAAATGACGGCGCTACTGTTCACGCGGAACCCAAAACAACAAACATTAGAACCCAGAAAACATTACCACAAGGACCCAAGACCCACCTAGGACCCATACGGTCTCATACCATGTGAACAGTGCATATGATATGTTAGAATTCACTCTATATATCTATATATCGATATTAAAGGGTGAAATTCTGAACGGATAAAATTTCTATAAAATTTCACATTTTAAGATGAATACTCATCATCTCATCAAATTGTATGAAAATCGACATGTTATCTTATTTTTCTATGTTCTTTCCATCCATACGATTGGATTTGGAAAAAATACTCTCCAAATGCCTCAAAATGAGGCAACCTTGCACAGTGATGAGGCCAGCCTGATTGTGTGTGTGTATATATATATATATATATATATATATATATAGATAAATTATATATACATATATATATATTATATAAAATGTATAGATAAATCTATATATATAGAGAGAGAGAAAGATTATAAAAAATATAATATACATATATTTTGTATATATAAAATACATATTAATAGTGACAGGATGAGGTGGTCGCAAGTGTGACCGGCCTCATCCTATCACTATATATATATATATATATATATATATATATATATAGAGAGAGAGAGAGAGAGAGAGAGAGTAGTAATATTATACAGTCGACCGAATGCACTGTGCATTTCAAGTCGCGTCCCATTTGGTCCCCTAGAGCATGTTTGAAAGATTTCCAACCGTACGGATGGGAAGATCATCGAAAAATAAGCTAGCATGTCCATTTTCATATAATTTGGTTATCATTTGGTCCTCTCACTTAACGGTTGAAATTCTGGACCATTCAGATTTCTATAAAATAAGAACCGTTAAGTGGGAGGACCAAATGGTTCCCAAATTATATGAAAATGGACATGCTAGCTTATTTTTCAATGATCTTCCCATCCGTATGGTTGGAAATCATTCAAGCATGCTACAAGGAGCCAAATGGGACGCGACTGGGAATGCACAATGTTACAGCCGACTGTATAATATTACGTCTATATATATATATATATACTGTTGATTCAAAATTAGGAGAAAACCCTAATTCCAATCTCAACAATTGAATTTATTTAGATTAGAGATTCAAATCAGCCAGAGATCAAACCAAAATGAGATCAAGAGAAGAAAAACACAAAAATCTAGCGTGGAAAGCCACAGATCTCCCAATTGGGAGTTAATCTCACTAGAATTTCAGCAAGAATACAAGATCTAAGATCCATTTGTGGACAAGCTAAAAAAGGAGAGAGGCTGAATTTTCAAATTGGCATGGCTTCGCCGTGGTAAATGAACTTGTGTTTGAATAGGGTGTGCCCCTCTATTTATAAGCGCCAGGATGGGAGGGCAACTTGGGCGGTAAGCTTCTTCGATTCAATCACGTGTGTGCCAGCTCAGCCCGCCAACTCAGATCCAGCTTATATCTATTCTAGAAATTTCTATATACCAGCTAGACGCTAGCTCACCTGCCAGCTAAGCTTCGACTGTTTGTTCTTCTAGGAGTGTAAGTGGGTCTACTGCGATTCCTTCAATTTTATCTATCAAATTGATAAGGAGATAAATGGTTCGACAAGTATGGTTCGGAATTGAAAACCTCTTCTTCGGAACTGAGGGAAAGATGTTTTGGAGCATCCGAAGAAGTCTTATTCTCATATAACAGAGGAGAGCGAATTCTTTCAAGATCCGAAGATAGCACATCAAGGACCGAAGAGAGTGTATATTCATCTTAACTGATTAGCTATCTGATTGTTGAAAAGATAGAAGGTTAAGATCCTTCCATGTATCAGGCTACATTAGTTCTTTATGACCTTCCACTCTTATATATATATATATATATATATATATATATATATATATATATATAGGCATGATTAGGGTCAGAATCGCCGAAGCTTGATCGGCCGAGCCCAAATTAATTCGGCTCGAAATAGCCTAGCTCGAGCTCGAGCTCGAAATTAGCTCGAATAAGTTTGCTCGAGCTCGGCTCGAAAGCTCGAAATTAAGAACTTAATTATAATTTTTAAATCTCAGATTTAGTTTGAAATTAAAAACTTATTTATAAATTAATTTTTTTTATATTATATATTATATGTCAATACTAAATATTAAATATTTTATTCATATATTATAATATTTATTAGTTTCTACTAATTTTATTAAATTTTATTGATTTTTTTAATAATATTTATATTATATATTAATATATTAATCTTAAATTTCGAAGCTGAAATGAAGCTCGATCGAGCTCGACTTCTACTCGAGCTTCGAAATTGAAGCTTCGAGCTTCGGCTGAAGCTTCGAAATTCCGGCCGAACTTCGGCGGCTTTTACCGAAAGTCGATCTCGGTACGCTCAAGAACGTTTCGATCGCTTGACCCTAGGCAAGATAAGGTAAGGTTAAATTTAGATTTCTTGTTAGTTTCGCGAGCCTCCCATTTGGCCACCTGGAGCATGTTTGAAGGATTTCCAACGGTATGGATGGAAAGAACATAAAAAAAATAAGCTAGCATGTCAATTTTCATACAATTTCGGAACTTGTAGGGTCTTCATCTTAACGGGTGAAAATTTATAGAAATCCTATCAGTTCAAAATTTCACCCGTTAAGATGAAGGCTCTATAAGTTCCCAAATTGTATGAAAATTGACATGCTAGCGTATTTTTCGATGTTCTTTCCATCCATACGGTTAGATTTCCTCAAAACACTGTGCAAATGGGCCAAATGGGAGGCGTAATCAGAATAAATGAATCGCTACCGCATAAGATCGAGCCCTATATATATATATATATATATATATATATATATATATATATATATATATATATTCCAATTGGAACAGTTGCCCCACTGCCCCCAACTGTTAATCCCCTATGAACCAAGTGAACAAAGTAAACCACCATTACATGAAAAATATAATAAAATATTAGAATATTAAGCATCCTTTCCTTGTGAATTCTAAGATACCTTGGGTATTATCCCCAAGGTAGCATACCAATTGTGTGCAAGGTTGTACAAATTGTGTGCAAGGTTATAGAAATTGTGTGCAAACGGGCCCGGATTGTGTGAACGGGCCCGTTTATGAATTGTGTGCAGCCCTATAGAAATTGTGTGCAAGTGTATGTAAATTGTGTACAAAGGTATGCTACCTTGGTACTGTGGCAAGGCATCTTAGAACGCACCATCCTTTCCCTGTTTAAAAAAACCAAACGGAGATTAGAAAATGCCCCTTCGTTAGCTATTATTATCAAATAGCTTGAGATTACAAAAAAAAAACTAATAAAAGGAAAAAAAACATAAATTTACTAGACAAATAAAAAGTCAGGCTTTTATATATATATATATATATATATATATATATATATATTGATATGAAAAATTTAAGACACATGGAAAAATCATAAAAGCTCAAAAGAAGATCCAACTAACCAGTGGTGGATCTTGACATTAAGTCTTGGGGGGCCAAAAAATTCAATGATAAATAATAAAAATCTCATAAAATTATATATTAAATAAACAAACAAACAAACAAAAATTCACAAACTTAAAATTGTGAGCGGCGTTTTTTCAATATCACAAAATCCTCAAGAGTTAAATATGAACTAAATGTCTCTACAACTTCCCTTTCGATGTTGACCACTAAATTATCTGCAAGAAAGTCATCTTCCATTTTATTTTGTAGCCTTGTTTTGACGATCTTCATGGTTGAAAATGCTCACTCACTAGTTGTTGTAGAAACGGGAAAAGTTAGAATAAGTCGTATTAATCTGTCAAGAAGATAATATGTCTTCAATTTTCCTATATCTCTCAAGATAGTGCATAGCTGTGATGTGGAAGATAGATTTTGCAGCTTCTCATCATTTTGCATAATTTATCATTTATAATTATATAAAAGGGTAAGCGTGCCTGGTGCGATCATACCAGCACTAAAGCACCGGATCCCATCAGAACACCAAAGTTAAGCGTGCTTGGGCGAGAGTAGTACTGGGATGGGTGACCTCCTGGGAAGTCCTCGTGTTGCACCCCTCCCTCCCCAACTCCGCCTATGCGAGCATAGCCGGTCCCAAGCCCGGATAAAGAAGGAGGGTTGCGGTAGGTTGACAGCCAGCGTAAAACTTTGTCACTCTTATGATATGGATTCTCTAATATATACCGTTGGGACGTGCTCACCTAGGCACGCACTACATCGGCACCATGATGTAGTGTTAAATGAGCAAGGGGTTTCATCACATCGCCGCCCGGGTGTGATAAAGTATAAGCAAGGGTTCCCACATCATGGACGGGTGTGGGTAAAGAAGTTAGTCCCGCCACATCGGCGCCCGGATGTGGTGTTAAATGAGCAAGGGTTCTCGCATCTTAGTGGACGGGTGCGAGTAAAGAAGTTAGTCCATGAGAGTAGGATTAGGATTGGTAGTTGGAATATAGGATCTTTGACCGAAAAATCTATGGAGTTAGTTGACACTCTAAAAAGGAGGAGGATAGATATAGTATGTTTGCAAGAGATTAGGTGGAAAGGAAACAAGGCTAGAGAGATTGGTAACACAGGTTATAAATTATGGTATTGTGGAGGGGATAAACATAGAAATGGTGTTGGTATAATTGTGGAACCAAAAATGAAGGACAAAGTGGTTCAAGTGAAAAAGATAGGAGACATGATTATACATTTGAAGCTAGTGCTGGGAAAAGGAATAATTAACATAGTGAGTGTATATGCCTCTCAAGTAGGCTTAGGAGAAGAAGATAAGGTCAAGTTTTGGGAAGATTTGGATATGGTAGTTCTAGGGATTCCAAGTGAACAAGAGCTTTTTATTGGGGGTGATCTTAATGGACATGTAGGTAGATTTAGTGATGGCTATGAGAAAGTGCATGGAGGTTATGGATATAGCAACAGGAATGAGGAAGGAAAATCTATATTAGATTTTGCTTTGGCTCATGATTTGGTGTTGACCAATACTTGCTTTAAGAAAAGGGAATCACACTTGATTACCTTTAAGAATGGGGACTTGACTTTCTTGTTACAAGAAGAAGGGATAAATCTATTTGTAAAGATTGCAAGGTTATACCTGGAGAAGCATTAACCACACAACATAGGTTGGTGGTGTTGGATGTAAAGAAAAAGGGCACAGTAAAAACAGAAAGGAGGGTTAAGCAAAGTAGGAATAGATGGTGGGCGTTAAAAGGAACCAACCAATTAGCATTTAAGGATAAAATATGGGAAGAAAGAGGCGCAAATGTGAAAGATGATGCAAACACCTTATGGAAGGAGATGTCGAATCGTATTGAGAAAACAGGAAGTGAGCTCCTAAGGGCCTCTAAGGGACTGGGACCTCGACCACAGGAATCATGGTGGTGGAATGAAGAGGTTCAAAAGACTATTAAAGAGAAAAGATATTGGTATAAGAAATTACCCACAACTGAGGATGGAGAAGTCTTTGAAAAGTATAAAAAGTCAAAAAAGGAGGCCAAGAAAACGGTTAGCGAGGCCCGAGGTAAATCCCTAGCTGATTTATACCAAAAGCTAGGGACACGAGAAGGGGAAAAGGAAGTATACAAGATAGCAAGGCTAAGAGATAAAAAAGGTAAAGACTTGAACCAAATCAAGTGCATTAAGGATGAGTCTCAACAGGTCTTTACAGGAGATAAGGAAATCAATGAGAGATGGAGAAACTACTTTGATCACTTGTTCAATGCAAGTCATGAGGATAACTTTACGGATTTTTATGCATCAACAATAGAAAGGAACTTTAGCTATACACGTAAGATCAGGCCTAGCGAAATCAAGGAAGCATTGGGAAAAATGAAGGCTGAAAAAGCTTGTGGCCCAGATGGTATCCCGATTGAAGTTTGGAAGTTCCTTGGAGAAGTAGGTGTAGAGTGGTTAACCAAACTCTTCAATTCTATCCTAAAAGGGGAGGAAAATGCCAGACGACTGGAGAAAGAGCATTTTGGTTCCTATTTATAAGAATAAGGGAGATATTCAAAATTGCACCAACTACCGTGATATTAAGTTAATGAGTCATGCGATGAAACTCTGGGAGAGGGTAATAGAGCATCGACTCAGGTATATCACGAAGGTGTCAGAGAACCAATTTGGTTTTATGCCTGGTAGATCCACAATAGAAGCCATTTTCCTATTAAAAAACTTGATGGAGATCTACAAAGAAAAGAAGAAGGATCTCCATATGGTTTTTATTGACCTGGAGAAAGCATATGATAGGGTACCAAGACAAGTCCTTTGGTCGGTATTGGAAAGGAAAAACATTCATGTAAAATATATAAATATTATTAAGGATATATATGAGAGAGCGGTCACAAGTGTGAGAACAGTAGGAGGCGATATGTAGGAGTTTCCTATAACAGTGGGTCTACATCAGGGATCGCCCTTAAGCCCATACTTGTTTACCCTAGTAATGGATGAATTAATTAGTTATATCCAAGATGACATCCCATGGTGTATATTGTTTGCAGATGATGTTGTCTTAGTGGATGAGACTAGAGATGGAATAAATCAAAAGCTAGAATTATGGAGAAACACTTTAGAAAGTAAAGGCTTTAGGTTAAGTAGAAGTAAGACAGAATATATGCACTGTAATTTTAGTCTAAGTAGGAGAGATGAAGGAGAAGTGAAACTAGGGTGGGTGGTAATGCCTAAGGTTAACCATTTTAGGAATTTAGATTCCATTTTCTAGGATGATGGGATGATAGATGAAGATATAACCCATAGAATCAAAGCTGGATGGTTGAAATGGAGAAGTGCCACCGGGGTGTTATGTGATAAAAAGATGCCTAACAAAATAAAGGGAAAATTTTATAGACGACAGTTAGACCGACCAAGCTATATGGGAGCGAGTGTTGGGCAACTAAAGTTCAACATATGCATAAGATGAATATGATCGAAATGAGGATGTTAAGATGGATGAGTGGTCATACAAGATTAGACAAGATTAGAAATGAACACAACCGACAGAAGGTGCATGTTGCACCAATTGAAGATAAAAACGAGAAGGGTGTTTAAGATGGTTTGGACACGTACGCCGGAGACCTCCAGGTGCTCCAGTTTGAAAATGTGATAGTTTAGTTGTAGAAGGTAAGAAGAGGGGTAGAGGTAGGCCTAGGATTACATGGAGAGAGGTGGTGTCTAAGGACCTACGTATGTTAGATATTAAGCCGGATCTTGCTTTTGACAGAACGACATGGAGACAAAAAATTCATATAGCTGACCCCGCCTAGTATAGGATTACCGATAAGTCAGCTAAAAGGTTTTCCTTCATTAGTTTAGCTTTGTTTGTAGGGGTACTGTTCTGCTTCTAACATCTCAATCTCTCATAGAATTATTTGTTGTTATTATTATTTATTTATGTATTTTTAATTTTAATTTTATTTCAGTTTATTTTATTTTATTTTATTTTATTTTTATTTCATATTTGAGAGCGACATGAAAACAAAAAATCCATAAAGCCGACCCCATCTAGTATGGGATTAAGGCTTAGTTGTTGTTGTTGTTGTTGTTGTTGTTGTTGTTGTATAAAAGGGTAAATTTTTTTTTAAAAAAAAACCATATGGTTTCACAGATTTGCATCATAGGGAAAATGATTTTTTTTTTTTTGAAAAAAACCTTGTGGTTTCCCCAGTTAACAAAAAAAGGAAAAACTGTTAACTTCCACTAACGGCGTTAAGTTGATAGGGGTATTTTCGTCAAATTGTGTAAAATAGATGCTGAAAATTATATGAAAATTGTCCTAAATTGAATTTCTTTCAAATCTCCATCGGTTTGAGAGATCGAAATAAAAAAAATGGACAAAAATGCCCCTGCCAACTAAGCATAAATTAACACCGTTAATGGGAGTTAACGGTTTTTCCCTTTTTTGTTAACTGGAGAAACCACAAGATTTTTTTCAAATAAAAAAAAACCACTTTCCCTATTTCTCAAATCTATGAAACCACATGGTTTTTTTTTAAATTTACCCTATATAAAATGACATGTTTTGTTATTACAACCATATCATGTGTTTGTTACTTAGATATAAATAATTATTGTTTGTGAAATAGAATCTAAAAATACATCAAATACAAAAAATTATAAATAGGATATGTTTTAATGGAAATTATTTGTATTAAATTAAATACTTTAAAAAACAGTATTATAGATGTAATCCTGCAAATCTGCAATAAGAAAATGAGAACAAAATTTAAAAAGAAAAAAAAATCCAAGTTATTGGATTCAAACCAGTGACCTAGGCCCGCTAAAGTCAGCTACTTACCAACTGAGCTAATCTTTATTTTTGTAAGGGGAGGCCAATTTAAAGCTTTTAACTATAGCTATATACATAATATTAATAATTTTTTTTTTTTTTTAACATTTGGGGGGCCAAGGCCCCCAAATGTGTACATAGGTCCGCCCCTGCAACCAACCTTCAACCAACCTTCAGAAGCTCTAGGTCATATCAAAGCTCGACTCGGCCAACTCGGTAAGTCATCTCGGAGCTCGACTCAAATGCTCTGCTGGTCATCTACGAAGTCAGCTCGATCAGCTCGGCAAGTCATCTCGAAGCTCAGTTCGGAAGCTCGTTAGGCTCAATTCCTCACAGTTTGTTCTCAAAAAAGTCCTTGAAAGCATGTAGGTGTTTTCGTCCATTGTGCCACCCACTTTACAATTTGGCAATCAATTGTAAAGCTTAGATTTCTTAATGGAGCATACATCTCGGTCAGTTGCTGCAAATGTCTAAGTCGAAGGTGCACATTATTCGTTGATGTATAAAGAAAGGTTGCCACCAAATCCAAGCTGTTGCAATCCTGAAATCTCGTAAACTTGCTGGTTCTGGTTCCCCTCCTCATCCATCTTAACTTAGTCGTCATCACAATATGAAACCGCATCTAATTTGGAGAAGGAAATGGAGTATCTTGCTTTGGTCTTATTCAAGGAAGGGATTACCAGCAACCCTGTAGGAGTCCTAAGCTCCTGGAATGACAATGGATCTTTGCCAGTAGGAAGGGTTCACATGCGCCGAGCAGGGAGAGAAGCGGGGGTGATCGCCCTGAGGCTGTCATCGAAGAGGTTGATGGGTTCCTTATCCCCTTACCTGGGGAACATCAGCCACCACCAAGAGCTCAGCTTCGAGACAACGCCCTGCACGGAACTATGTATTATGTAAGCTGAAAAGCCTGAGTATCCTCAATTTGAGCGTCAACTATATACCCAACTGCAAAGGGCTCACGTACTTGGGCTTAGCAACAATGCATTTCAAGGGCACATACCCAATGAAATCGGTTCTCTCTAGAAATTTGGACCGCATTTGTACACGATGTAGAATAACCTCACCGGTGTCATCTGTAGCAGCTCACAATCCATTGGAAAATTTTCTTCTCTCACCACTCTGACCATGGGAAGAAATACTTTGAGTGGAAACCTCCCTACCGGGATAAGTGTGATTCCCAGGCTTCCTTCAAATTGAGGAAAGCCAACTCTCCGGTGTGATTCCTCCATCCATCTACAACCTCTCTTCTCTTACTTTTATCCGGATACAACGAGATTCCCACTTTGCACTGGGACCGGCTTCCTCTTGTTTTGATATGGGCTCGATAACTTCTTCCTGGTTGAGTCCAACCTGATCCAGAATAACGGGCAGGGTCGTATCAGATTCCCCACCCTCAAATATCACCTTGTCCTCAAGGTGGTGATGAGGATATAACCTGCAGAACTTGTCAAAGCATTCCCACGTGGCACCTTCAGGGGGTGTATCCTGCCACTGCACCAGGACTTGGCGAACAACTTTGCCCTGCTTCAACACTGATCGTGTTGCACACACTGCGATGGGTAGCACGACTGGTCCCGTTGCTACAGACGTGCTGGGGAGAGGGCAAGCTTGGGAGATGGTTGCACCCTTGAACGGCTTCAGTACCGAAATATGGAATACGGGATGTATTTTGCTCTCAGGTGGCAGGTCCACCCTATATGAAACTGCCCCCAGCTTCTCCACCACTCAGAAGGGCCCATAATAATGTTTGTTGAGCTTTGCTGATGGTCGACATGCCGTCGTTGTCTGGCGATAGGGCTGAAGACACACTAGCACCTTATCCCCCACAGATAATTCCAGATCTCGCCGATAAACATTTGCCTTCTGTTCCATCCGGGGTTGAGCGCGATGGAGGTTATCCTTCAGTGATCTTATTAGAACCTCTCTTTCTTGGAGCAGCTCGTCAAGAGCTTGTACGGTGGTAGACCCTGAAACATAGGTCGGCAAGGTAGGTGGGGTACGGCCGTAGAGAGCTTGATAAGGCGACATCTTGATCCCACTGTGGTAGCTTGTGTTATAGCAAAGCTCCACCCATCCAAGAAATCCCACCCACTTGCTTATTGATCCCAGGTAAAGGATCGAAGGTACTGTTCGAGGGTTCTGTTCACGACCTCCGTCTGATCATCTGTTTGAGGATGGTAAGCGGTGCTATGATGTAGAGTTGTGTCACTGAGCTCGAACAACTTCTTCCAAAAGTGGCTGATGAATACCGGGTCTCGATCAGAAACAAGAGTGCGAGGGAACCCATACAATTTGACCACCTTATCTGCAAATAACTCAACCGCCTGGGCAGCTGTAAACTGAATCGCAAGTGGTCTAAAATGTGTTGATTTCGTCAAACGATCCACAGCTAATAGTATCACTGTGAATCCTTGGGATGGCGGTAACCCGGTGATAAAGTCCATCGTGACTTCCTCCCAGACCTTCTCGGGTACCGGTAGTGGTTGCAATAGTCCGGCCGGTGCTTGTGTTGAGTATTTAACTTGTTGACAGACTAAGCACACTGCCACAAATTCCTCCACATCCCTGCGCATGTTTAGCCAGAAGAAACGGGTTGACAGCCGCACTAATGTTCGTTTGACCCCGGCGTGTCCCGCCATTGGTGTATTACGGAACTCGTGGAGCAATGCCTCCTTCAATATGGACTAAGTACAGTTGTAATACCGGTTGCGGTAAAGCAATATGCCATCTTACACAGTGTAATCTAATGAGAGATCACCAGTAGAGAACTTCCTGTGTTTGGTCTTTAAATCCTCCAGTTTTGCATTCTCCTCCCTGAGTGTGCGCAGTATCAGAAACCGGTTGACTGGTGATGAACAAGAATGCAAGGTCTTGCCCATCTGCAGGAGTTGGTGGCCCTTCATGCATTCTAGATAAAGAGTACGCTGCTTGATTTGTGTGTCCAGGTTTGTACTCAATTTTGAAATGTAACACCCTTATCCCTTCGGGACCAGTGTACCCGGCCGGATCTAGGGCATGAACCTAAACCTAAAGAACATGTCTGCTAATCAATTGGGGAAAATAACAAGCGGAAGGTAATTAGAACAAAGCTGAATAACAAACTCCTCAACGAGGTAGATATTGTTTACAAGACCAAATAAGGTATTATGCGGAACATAGATCTCACAACTTACTCGTAGATAGGTAGCGGGATATCTAGACTTGAAGTGAGCCAACTTCTGATCACATCTCCTACTACTTTCGTGATGAGACTGACTGCTAGAGGAACACTGTCTAGCCTGCAAAACAATGTCAAGTGGGGGTGAGCTCTTTGGAGCTGAGTGGCCACTGTCGGAGTAAAAGCGTACTGCGTATAAAAATAATAAAGCTGTAAAGTAAAAACTGGCGTGTAAAACACGAATAGAAATTACTGAATTAAATATACTGAAAACTGTTCTGAATACTGCGCAAGTAAACATCGATCCATGTATTTTCTTAAAAATGCATATCTGAGTTTCTGTTTCTCTGTCTTGTGAATCAATTATGAAACCGACATTCCCCCTAGGTAATGTATGCACATGCCCTCTTTCTCTACGAGATGATCTCTATCTCTAGAAGGCGAGGCAGCGCGTCATCATCGATACACAAGACTATTCTCGACTACACATCTACTTCAATCTTGCATGGCCCGGCAACCAAGCGAGTATATCGTCTTTGAGGTTGAGTATATATCACGTCTGTTGGCGTCCCAAAAGGGATTGGAAAGGGGGTTTTGATTTTATAAAAGGAAGTAAAAAGCAGAGATAGTTAGCCATTTTTGAAGCGAGAATTAAATCTCCCCTATCATAACTTCAGTACGTCGGTACTCTCACGGCTCTTCACGAGGCCACTCACAGTCTATCTGTATTTTCAATAGAATGTAGTCTTTACGTATACATGTAGCTATTCTCTTTTACATTCTTGCGATTACTAAGCATGAAATGGTTATAAAACTCTATAAACTTTTATGAAACCCAAAGTTCACGCTTTTAAAGCGAAAGCGTATGCATTATAAAAATACGGTAAAACTAGCAAACTGTACAGGTAGATTTCCCCTCACCTTAGTCTGGGATGAGTTTAGCTCTGGCTCGGTTCCTCGGCAGCGGCGTACTTGCCTTTGCCCTTTCCTGATAATTGAAATAAGAAGTGTATAAATACGGAGGTCGTATTTTTAGCTAGTAGTCTATATTAACTCAATAGAATCCGATGAAAATACGAAACTATCCCATGCTCGTATTTCTCCGTACTTCTAACTATCTTCTACTCATACTTCATTTATACCCTTTTAACTCATCTCTAACTCATACTCGAAGAAGTATCTTAATTTTCATTAAGTTAACTAAGGTTTGGCTTTACTTAACATGTAATACATGTTTCTAAGGAGCATGAACACACAAAGCTCACTAGTTAGATAATATAAGTGTCATACTCCTTAGTATGAATCTAAGGATACTATCTTGCTACCTTAAAACTATCTTTGGCCCTAAAAATCATAAAGGGCTAAGCGTGGATTTTCAAGGAAAAATGGGCAGCACTTCCTCTATTTCTAGGGCTTAGGAATGAATACAAACATTCACAATTACTTATAATCTCATACATACATATCTAAATTAACACTCACATACATCTACCCTCTCAATCTCCTCTACAATCCCCACTCAATCTCAACCCTGCAATAAACATTACTCATGTAATTAAGCTCCATGTTTCATTATACCTTCTCCTGCAAGACCACACAAAATACTAGGGTTGTTCAGGGCTGAGAATCTTGAGTGCTACTTTCGGCCTTCAGTGCGTGTCTTGGTGGCTGGTGAAGCCCAGGGGAAGGCTCATGGCCGGTTGTCTGCTCTAGTATGTAGCGGTGGCGAAGCGAAGAATTTGTGACTCGTGGTGGAGCTTCGGTATGTGTCGGTCCAGCGTCGTTGGTACCGTGAAGCGGATGACAAAGGGCGGCGGTGGCTGATTCTTGCTTGTGAAGTATGGCTGTGTGGCCAGGAGAAGGCCGAGCGGCGTCCTTGGGCCAGTATGAGAGAAATTTGGCAACGAGGGGCAGTGCAGGCCTTGGCGAAGCTAGGGGCCCGAGAGCGGGAGGCTAACTGCGATGGGCCAGTGCGGCTGATGGCAAGTGGGGCCGAGGCTTCGTCAGTGAGCTCGAGGAGGGGGAATGGGTGTAAGCCTCAACGATGGAGAGATCGGAGAGAGAGATTTGCTTCTCTCTCTCTTTCTCTAAATCTACATCTTTTTAAAGGCAGAGATCTTTTCTTTTCTTTTTTTTTTATTATTATTGTGTGTATTATTATTATTATTATTAATAGTATAATCTTTTCTCTAATTAATATATTATATTTAAAATGTTTTATCTTTTACTTTATCTTTACTTTATCCTTTTTACTTTATGTCTAAATTAACCATTTAAACAAAATTATTATCTTATCAAAGATTCTTAGCCCAAATCAGGGAATCCAGGGTCAGGGCGTCCCAGTGACAGTACATTTGTGTAGTGTCATGAGTCGTCTTTCTCTCAGGCCAGATCAGCGAATCTGACTTTTGACACTCGGCGAGATCTACTTTATCGGGACTCTAACTTTTGTGGAAATATTCCTACTTAATTATTACGGATTAATTAAGATTTAATTAATCTACGGTTTAATTAATCTAGCTTTCGGTGACCGTCCAGTCTCCAACTATTCTATATAACTCGGCTTTGGCCCATTAAGGCCTCCCTCGACCCTATAGTTGCGAGAATGGATTTGGTCCATAAATTCGATTTTCTTTAATCTTGAGGTTAAGCAATTAATCACGGTTTTGAAGGCTAATTAACCTGCATTTAAAATTTCAAAATTTCTTTGAAATGGACTTAGAAAATTACGGGTGTTACAAACCCCAGCGACTGCCTTGAGTAAGCTTCTTTGATGCAGTGTTTGAATGACCTGCTGCAACAACTCCTTGATGCTTCGGTGGTCAGTTCTTATGGTAAAGAACCTGCCTAGAAGGTATTGTCTCCATTTGTGGACCACCTCCACAATCGCATGAAGCTCCTTGATGTAGGTTGATGAGGCCTGGAGTTTGGGCCCAAGTTTGCGGCTGAAGTAAGAGATCGGATGTCCTTTTTGCATGAGTACAGCGCCAATCCCGCTCTTGGATGCATCGGCTTCCAACACAAACTCCTTGTTGAAGTCCGGCAAGCGGAGTACGGGGGCCTCCATCATGATCCTTTTCAGGTTTTCGAATGCCTCCGTCGCTCCAGTAGTCCAAATGAACCCGTCTTTGCACAGTAGGTCCATCAATGGGGCAGCAATAGTGGCAAAACCTTTGATAAAAGGCCAGTAGTAGCCGGCGAGACCAAGAAAGCCTCGGAGTTGTCGTTGGGAAGTGGGTACCGGCCAATTGTTCATAGCCTCCAGCTTCTGTGGGTCTGCGCTCACGCCAGTGGCTAAGACCACATGACCTAGATATTCAATGGATTCCCTGTAGAAGAGGCATTTAGACAACTTGATGAAGAAGTGGTTTATCTTCAGGCATGCCAGGACTTGCTCCAAGTGGCTCAGGTGCGCCGCAATGGAGGGGATGTAGATTAAAATATCGTCGAAGAAGACGATGACAAACCTCCTGAGGAACGGATTGAGGAGACGGTTCATTGTGGCCTGAAATGTAGAAGGGGCGTTAGAGAGGCCAAAAGGCATTACCAAAAATTCGTAATGGCCGTCATGGGTCCGAAACGTCGTCTTGAAGATGTCCCGATCGTGCATCCTAATCTGATGATACCTGCACGTAGATCAAGTTTGTTGAACACCTTCGCGCCTCCGAGTTCATCTAGGAGCTCATCGATGGTTGGGATCGGAAATTTATCCTTGATGGTTGCTGCATTCAACGCCTGATAATCCACACAAAAGCGGTACGTTCCATCTTTCTTCCTTACCAGCAGTACAGGAGATGAAAATGGGCTCTGGCTGGGACGGATGATACCCTGGTCTAGTATCTCTCGCACCAGCTTCTCCATCTCACTCTTCTGATAATGAGGGTAACAATAGGGTCTTACGTTGATCGGTTTGGTGTGAGGGAAGAGGTGGATGCGATGATTGACGGCCCTACGGGGTGGGAGTTGCACCGGTGGCTTGAACAGGTCACTGTATTGGTGAAGCAGTTGAGTCACCTGTGGATCGAGACCCGTGGGAACCTGGAATTCTGTGGCCGCTTCCACTGAAGGACCCATGGGGTTCGTCAATCTCTTGCAGCTGGTGCAACTCGTACATGCTTTCAACTTCCTCATGCTCTAACAACGCCTGGAATTGATGAAATGTGACGGGCTTGGTATTGCAGTGTTGTCTCCACGGAGAGTCACGGTCATCCCCTGCCATTGGAACTCCATCGTGAGTGTTGTATAGTCATGAGTCACCTTGCCCAAACTTTGAAGCCACTGGACCCCGAGCACCACTTCCGTCCCCTCAATGGGTAACACATATAAGTCAATTAAGAAGGTGCATCCCTGCATGCTTAGGACCACCTGTGGACAAAAAAGAGAACAGACAAGATGGTCGCCATTGCCGATGTAAACTCGGAAGGGTGTCGTCGCCTTCACGTCCCACCCATAAGCCTCCGGAATGTTCAGCTTGACAAAGTTGTGGGTGCTCCCACTATTGATTAGCACCTGGAGCTGCCGCCCGGCAACCTCTCCCATCAAGCGGAGAGATCGAGGATTTCCTTGCCATGCAAGAGTATTCTGGCTTGAGATATCACCATTTACTACTTCTAATTCCGGTGAGGTGAGTGGTTCCTCGTCAGCCGGCTCCTCCGCTTCCTCGTCTGTTGATCCTAAGAGTACTTGATACTGACTGCGACAACGATGACCAAGACTCCATTTCTGGTCACAGTTGTAGCATAGACCTTTAGACCGCTTCTCATTGAGCTCCGCTAGTGTCATTCTTCGTATTGGTAGTGGCGGTGCTGAAAGAAGTGGAGGTTGGCTGTTGGTTCTTAATGGTTGTCCCATCAATGACGGGTTCGTGGTGGTGTTTCTATGTGGTGGGTTGGTGTTAGAAGGAATAGTAGGGTTTGATGGTGTTTGGTTCCTTGACGCCACCATGGTGGAATGTATAGACGTCTTCACTCCTCCTTTGAGCCACAAGCGTTGGTCTTGGGAAGCGTCCTCGCTGCGCGCTTCATACGCTCGCGCCAGAGCGAAGGCCTCCATCAACGTCGCTGGTCGAGTTAGCAGCATCTCCCTACGGATATGTGGTCGCAGCCCTGTGATGAAGAAGGAGATAAGCAGTTGTTCCGAGATTCCCGTCACCTTGTTCATCAGATCTTCGAAGGCGGTTTGGAACTCGGACACGGTGCTTGTCTGAGTTGGTTTCGAGAGAGCTCCCTGGTAATCTTCATATTGTGATGTTCCAAAGCGGTGTTTGAGATTTGTCAATAATGCTGACCACGTCGTGAGAAGGTTGTTCGCCTTCATTCACTGGTACCAAGCGGACGCACTCACCTTCATATGGAACGACACGATGCGCAGCCATAAGTTCGCCGGAGTTTCATGAAAGTTAAAAAACTCTTCAATCCGAAACGCCCATCCATTCGGATCCGATCAGTCAAACTTGGGTATTTCCATCTTCATAGGGCTGAGATGGTGGCTTGCTTCCGCGCCGGTTGGGAGAGACTCCGGAAAACGGGATTGGAACGAAGATCGTCACATTTCAGGCTGCGCCGGGGATCCGGTGAGATGCTCGCGGAGCTCCTCAAAACGTGCGTCCACCATGGCCATGCTCTTCTGTAATGAAGAGTGATCCTCCAACTGGGTTTGCATCTTCTCCTGTAACTGCGTTGTTAGAGTTCTCACAGCTTCGAGTATCTCCGACTCCGCCATGTTGGGGTGTATTTTCACCTCTCAACGAAAGCACCAATGATACGCCCTCGTTGGAAAGGGTATCGAACGTCACCACTTCGAGTGGGTGAAGTCTCCAGAAGGGTTGTGGAAAAGATAGAGAGATTAGAGAGAATAGCCAATAACTTCATTCATAACCCAACAGAAAACCCTAACAACAAGATATATAGAAAACTACTTTTCTAACAGAATGCACTGCTTGCATGACAAGTTACTCTCACTGGAGCAACATTGATGTGCACACGACCACATAGCATCAGTAGACGACATGCACACGACCCCACTATTCGCTTGCCCTGCGTCCACCATTTCGCATGCCTCCCACGACGTACTCATCCATCCACGTAGGGCGTTTCCGGATACGACGAGATTCCCACTTTGCACTGGGACCGGCTTCCTCTTGTTCTGATATGGGCTCGATAACTTCTTCCTGGTCGAGTCCAACCTGATCCAGAATAACGGGCAGGGTCGTATCATATCCCTACCTCACTGAACAATTTGAAAGCTATTCAATATCTTGATCTTTCCAGATAACTCAGGAAAACGCCATTCTCGGGCATAACTGAATCTATCCTTCAATAATTTTGAAGGTTTAGTACCACAAAGTGGAGTGTTTCAACATGCTAGTGCCATATCAGTCCAAGGCAACACCAAGCTTTGTGGAGGTGCCCTATTCCTGCAACTTCCTGCATGTCCCAATAAAATTTCAAAGGAAGAGAGATACAAAAGGTAAGTTGGGTAATTTACCTTGTTGTTTGTGTATCATCAGGTGTAGCTCTTCTTTCTTGCTTGTGTGTGATAATTTATTGTTGGTTAAGGTCCAGCAGAAAAGCCTCTCACAATGATCAGTTCATTGAATGAACCCTACATGACAATTTCTTATAAGGAGCTCTTTGATGCCATTGATGGGTTTTGGGTGTCAAATGTGATGGGTGAAGGAATCTAAGGTGGAGTCTACACTTGAATGCGAGTGAACAATGATTTCTGTGAAGGTTCTCAATCTTCAACAAAAAGGTGCTCCCAGGAGTTTTTTGAGAGAGTGAGGCCCTCAGATACGCCCGGCATCACAATCTATAAGGATTTTGACCACCTGTTCAAGTGTTGATCTCAACGGCAACAAATTCATAGCTCTAGTTCATGAATTTATGAGAAATTATAGTTTAGAAGTTTGGGTGCATCCAGATATCAATAAGCAGCAGGATTGGAAAGTATTAAGCATTATCAACAGAGTAAACACAAGCATTGATGTAGCTTCAGCTGTATACTATCTTCATCATTAAAGTGAGGCCCCCATAGCTCGTTGTGATCTCAAACCAAGCAACATACTTTTTGGTGATGACATGGCTGCCCATGTAAGTGATTTTGGCTTCGCGAAGATTCTTCTCCAGGATATGGAGTCTCGAGTAGAAACAGAATAGATTGGAATTAAATGATCAACCAGATATGTTCCTCCGAGTAATGGTCATAGCCAACTAATAATTACATTGAAAATCTTGACAGAAGATTCGGTTTTATTGATAGCAGATCATATTGTCAACTGTTATTCAGGCCTAGTAAAATTTCTTCTAAGCCCATTATTACATAAACCTCACTTGTTTATAAGTTATGCTACGCAGATAGAAACCATATAGAGATTAGTTGTATATATGTTTTATGGATTAACCAGTACTCTTCCATGATAGATGCCTGGATGTTAAAACAAAGTCTCGTCAAATTATATAACATGGTACACATAAATTGCAGAGTATGGAATGGGGAGTGGTGAACCAACTAAAGGTGATGTCTACAGCTATGATACTTCAGGTAGAGATGTTTACACGCAAGCAGCCAACTGATGATAACTATTTAAGATCAGATTTTTGGTAGGCATATATGCTTTAAGGGGTGGTCTCACTTGGGACCATAACTGTACTGCATTGTAGTTTTTCCCTTTTCTCAAATAGCCTATTACCAGGCTCTGTCTGTCAAAAAAAAAAACTGATGATACATTCAGTGATGGCTAGTCTGGCTGAGAAGGCATATCCAGAACAAGTACGGGAAATTATTGACCTACAACTGCTTATAGGAGGTGAGAAACCAAGACCAGTTGGGAGCAGGGAAAACTGAGCAGCAGAATACAGGAATGCTTAGTATCTGTCATTGGGATTAGTCTATTCTGCACACCAGAATCAGCAGGGGAACGGATGGAAATATGAGATGTTGCTATAAATATGCAAGCTATCAGAGATGGGTTTCTAGCAGAGAATGAGAATCTGATTAAATAATCCTGAAAAGTTAAGCCATAGAAAGAAGTTGCCAGATCATCTGTTATTGGAATATGTCGCAGAGTGAATGATACGTTTTGATTTCATTTTGTAACTAGAAATTTCAGTATGATGTATTGTCAACTGTTGCTTTATCATTGAAGCATGAAGGCAGGTTGATTAATAGAAGACTCATAGATTATGGAAGGCATTATATACCAGACTACCAGGATATTAATGGTACGATTTTGCATATAATTCAGCTAGGTTAAATATTACAAATGTTACAGGCCTTCAGTGTGAGGTGGGAAAAGAAAAGCTTAGAAAACAAAATGAAAGATTGTTCTTTGACTACAATTATCTTGCTCAAGTTATGGAGCAAATTAGCACTTGCAAGCGTCTCGTTATGGCCAAAGCTAAGCAAGAAGCAATGGATAATGACAATTCACAAGTAGATCTCCATTTCCTATGTACGTACGGCTAAACATTCAGGACAAGATTCATGCTCCTATGCAACTTGCTAAATTCACCAAGTGATATTCAATCCGGAAGAGCAGTAAACAAACAATATTCCATGGCAACAAAATTCCAGTGAATTTGTACATCCCTTGGAACATGAATGGATCGGTGACAAAGGCCCAAATATATCAGATTAATTAAAAGGACAAGCTTAAAGGAAAAGAAAGAATGAGAAATCTGAACACCCGACCATTTATATAGCATCTAACCGATCAAATAGTTTCAAATGAGATAAGAGTTGCGCACAAATAGAGTGGAACCAGAAAAGTGCTCTATATAGTATACACAGCATAGCTATAAAGAAGAAGGTAAGAAACATCCACACTTGATCACCAACGTAGTAATAGTAATTAACGTAATTGGAGAATAGAAGCCCTAATTTTTCCATATAGAATTCCAGAAGGGACAAAGAGAAGGAGATAGCCGGCGCACCTAACGCATGGAAATTGGAGATCTAGTGCTGAGGATCTGGTGGAGAGGTGACCTCGGTAGCGTGCTTGCTGTCGTAGTCGAGGACCTCGTCATGGGTGAGGGAGCGCGAGTGCTGAACGATGGAGCGACCGATGGAGTTGATCCACTCCTCCTTCTCCTTCTCGGAGTCGGCAATGAAGTACATGGTCTCCATTCTGGATGAGAGCTCGAAGGCAAACTGGCGGTTCAGCACGTCCTCCGCGCCCTTCACCGTAAGGAAGGTGCCGACGGGGATAACGCCCCGCGGGACAGACGAGCGCATGACGTGCGAATCCTTGAACCAGAAGAGCTTGCCCTGCTTCAACACGAACCAGCGTCGGCGCCACGTTTTGATGTATTCTCCTTGCTTGGTCAGCCATCCCGATCGCTCCGGATTAGACCAGAACTCCACGCCATCGGCAACATCCTCCGCCGCCCCCGATCCCATAGCCGCCCTCCAAAAGCTCATCATCTCGATCCCCCTTCCCTCTTGGCTTACAGAGATGCCACTCTCCTCGCTATGGATGATAGGCAGCAAGGATTGATTGGAATAAGAATAATATTATTGTTATTTATTATATTAAATCATTTATGTGTAAAGAGACCTTTAGCATTATGACAATAATTTGGATGGGCAAGGCCCAGGGTCACGCCACATCGAAGCCATCCTAGTTTGGGGCCTTTGGACCTAAACCAGGGTAAATAATTCTTTGGGCTTTGCGTGCTTAAGCTAGTATTTGAATATATATATAAATATATATATAGAGAGATTATCTAGATAATATATAGATATGTATATATAATTTTTATAGATAATATGTATATATATATTCTGATGATAAGATAATTTAAAAATTATATATAGATATCAATATATTATATAAATATATAAATTAATCTATATATATAATATATATTAACAGTGATAGGATGAGGCGGCCGCAAGTGCGGCCAACCTCATCCTATCACTTTATATATATATATATATATATATATATATATATAAACACATCTATGGCGTGCTCCTGATCAGCACTCAGTTCGATAGTTTATCAATCCTACCAAAGAACAATTGGTCTAGCGATATCTCGTGTCCCGTGCATCGGGTAATTCACTTGATTGAGCATGCTCTCAGGTTCGAGTCCCCACTCTCGTAAATGGGTGGAGCAGTTTGGATAATTCACTTGGTGAGCACAAAGCTCCCAGATTCGAGTCCCCACATCCGTACGTGTACGGTAAGGGGTCAAGGGTGCTCGTCAGCTAATGCAACATCCCTTGACATCCGTTTGTGGAGGGATTTATCCCTGTGTCAACAAAAAAAAAAAAAAGTTTATCAATCCTTACTTTTAAGGTTCCTATTAATTTCGAACCGAATTCAAATTTGGTGCGGCTAGATTGAGGTCAGCTAGTTAGTTTGAAATTCATTTTAAGCTCAAAATTCAAATTAAACTCAAGCTTAAACTCAAGTTTGTTGAACCTGAAATTCATTTTTGGCTGATTTTTAACTTAATAAATAACAATAACCTATATATTTATATCTATCTATATTACTAAGAAAAAGTGTGTCTAATTTTAATTTTAGAAAATCTAAAAAAAATTAAGTTGGTATTTTAGAATTTTCTCAGAATTTTAGATTTTTTTTAATTTTAAAAATCTATCTATATTAGTAAATGAGAGTATATATTTAATTTTAAAAAGTATCTATATATTTATGAGTATAGAACATAAATTCAAAAAAAATATTAGATTTGAATTTTGAAATTTTATCAAAATTTTATATTTTTTAATTTTAAAAATATTTATGAGTATAGAACATAAATTAAAAAAAAAAATTAGATTTGGATTTTGAAATTTTATCAAAATTTTATATTTTTTAATTTTAAAAATCTATATATGTTGATTCAACAAATGGTTTTGATTCCAAAACTGATCCAACTGTTGAATTTGTTGTTTAATTTGTGGGTTAGATCAGGAGAAAATCAAGCAAAATTCAAGAGGAAAATATAAATGGACCCAGATTTATATGAAAAAACCCCTAAAAAATGTGAAAAACCCACGAGAGAGAAAGAATCCACCGTCATATTTACAAAGATTTAGGACAGGAGAGAGAGAAAAATACAACGAGTTTCCAAACTGGAACGGAGAAGAAGCTTGAGTCTTCAAAGAGGCAGAGTTTCGGTGTCTCAAGATTGGAATGTCCAAATGAACAGCTTCCCTTGCCTTTTATAGACTTTGGTAGCTTAGGGTGCAAGATTTCTATTTCTCCACGTGTTGGCCAAGTTGGCACCAGCTCGACTTCCAGCTAGACACCAGCTAAGCAACCATATGGCAATAGCCATGCGACAGTTGTAATTCTTCCAGAAAGCTAGCTGGATAACAACTATGACTCTTTTAGAATGTCAGCCGGATAACAGCGGTTCTTCGGAAGTTTTCCTGTATGGGATACCGAATAATGGTTAATGTTTCAAGTAAGTAAGGTTCGAAGGAACTACCTCAAGCCGAATAACCGATGAACTGTCTTGAGCTGAAGAGGCAATGAACTGTCTTGAGATGAAGAACCAATAAACTGTCTTGAGCCAAAGAACCAATAAACTGCTCTGGACCGAGGAATAAATGTTTTGTATTTAGGCGAGGAATAAATATACTGCATAGGGAGTAAACAAACCATCCCGGGCCGAGGAATGGACAAATTATCTTTGGTTGTGGAATAAATGAGTTGCTTTGGGCCAGGAAATGGGTCAAGAGTGCTCCAGATCTGCACATAAGACACGTGGCCATCCGGATAAAAACCATGTGTCTTACCATTTTTACTGCTATCAATATACATTAGAGTATTTTTAATTTTAAAAGGTATCTATCTATATATTTATGGGAGTGTATTGGTTACATATAATTTTAATTTTAAAATTAAAAAAAAAGATTGGGATTCCAAAATTTTCTCATTTTATGTTTTAATTTTAAAAGGTCTATCTATATTACTAAAGGTAGTATTTTTAATTTTTTAAAGTATTTATAAGTATATTAGTTGTAGATAATTTTATTTTTAAAATTTTAAAAAAGAATACATTGAGATTTTGAAATTTTCTCAAAATGTTAGATTTTTCAATTTAAAAAGTATAATAACTACATGTTTGTTTCTATTCCTTAACCCACACATTTGCCTCCATCTTACGTCAATCGAGATCGGGAGATAGGAATACCAAGCATTTTGTTTCAGCCAATAATCACATGTAAATTTGGGAACTTTCTTCATCTCTAATGCGTTTCGAGATATGAGAATACTTGGTTATGCTCTTCTTTTGATTGATTTATGTTGTCCTTTTGTAGTTTAATAAATTAATTTGTGAATTTTATTAATTCTTTTTTTTTACATAGGCGACAAGCTCCCCCACGAGGAAAGTCAAGGACGTGCACAGGTGTGACCGCTCAATCCTATGTTAGTCCACGGGAGAACAACACCACGCCTTACCCTCACCTTGCAAGAGTGAGGATTCGATCCCAGGCTCGTCCACAGGAGAACCTCCCATCTTAGATTCTTAGCAAGGGACCAAGATACCAATAGACCTAAGGGTCATTGGTAAATTTTATTAATTCTACCTCAAATGTAATTTGTTTAGAGTTTTTTTTTTTTACCTACCTGAACAATATCACTTTTTCACTCGCACTGACCTAACTTTTTAGGAACTGAGAGACCATAACTTTTAAGTTGCAAAAAGGCACTTCTGCAACATTCACTTAACGACTGTGAGATTAAATGCCTAATCTTTTTATTAACTTCAAATTAATTATAATTTTTTTGTTAACTTGAAAACTAACTGTTTGTAAGACTGACCCACAACTAATTAACTTAAACCACCCCCTCCCACGACAAACCCCCTTTCCACCACCATCCGTCTCCAATTCACCCTCCTCCGCTGCCAAGATATTCCCCTTCCATCCCTGCAAGATCCGCCGAGGGCGACGCTTCCAACAAATCCCCTCTCTTCATGCGTATGTATGTATAGATTAGTGAGTTTTTTTTTTCAATCGTAGGTTATAATGTTTTTTTAAATCCTGAGCAATACGAATGTCAATTTACTAGTATATTATTAAATAAAAATGAGACTAATTTTAATTTTAAAAAAATCTAAAAAACCCAAAAATTAAGTCAGTAATTTGGGAATTTTTCAAAATTTAAGATTTTTTAATTTTAAAAAATATCTATTTATCTATTTACTAGGACAAAGTGAGACGGTTATAAATAAATTTAATTTTAAAAATAAAAAATAAAAAATTATATTGAATCTTTGAATTATAAAATAATAAAAACAACAAAACTATCCAAACAATCACCCAAACACGTTCTCACATGAAAATAAATTAATTTTTTATGTAATTAACTACTAGGGCTGAAACTCCAAACCACCAAATTGCCCAAACCGCTCCAAATCAATTCGCCGAAACAGTTGGTTTTTCAAACCGTTGAAACCGAAAATAAATTGGTTTGGTTTGGTTTGAAATCGATTAATATTTAGTTCAGCTTCGTTTGAAATTTCAGAAATGCAGTTTAAACCGAACTGGACCACATATTCCTACTTTAAATGTGATTGAACCAACATATGTCATCCGATTTGGGTTAACTTTGTAGGGATTGGTATGAGATGAAAGGAGATAATCATAATTTGATTATGATTTGATATTTGAATTTGAATTGGATCAAGATTCATCTCATAGGGATAATTATAAAAAGTTTATGATTTATCTCACACTCTCATCTGTATAAGGAGAGATATGATGAGAGAATAGATATGCAATTATGCTTTATTTTTCAAACCGCGGTTCAAACCAAACCGAACCGCAAACCGAACCAGTTTGGTTTGGTTTCATTTTTCAAACTATTCAATCCGGTTTGGTTTGATTTTTTTCAAACTGAAAAATACCAGTTTGGTTTGGAAATTCGTCCAAACCGACCCAAACCGAACCGATTTCACCCCTATTAACTACTTAATCCCAATTTTTGAGACTTCTCAAATGGACCAAAATGGTTTTGTGTGTTGTTGTGGGAGCTGTTGAGAGGCAATGGTAAGTGTATATGGGACGAGCTTGATAGGTTTGTGATTGAATAAAAGCGGGTGAAAATTATATGATTTTTTTTTATTTTTTATTTTTCTATAGTTTTAGAAAATTTTGAGTTGCGATTTGCTCAAACTTATTTAAGGTTCATTTGCTAACATTGATTTCAGGTTTATTAAAATTAAGGCATCATTGAATAAATTAATATATGTAATAATTAACTATTCATCCCTTGAATAGTGCCCAAATTCCCTATAGGTCCTTGGGGGAGTTGGTAGGGGTGTAGTGTAATAGTATTTTAGGTGTGTGTGTGTTTTGGGTGGAGAATAGTATCAAATAGTGCCAAAGACTAATAGGAAATTTGCCCTTAATATATACTAGTAATCACATTACTTAGGATTTATTATTTTTTGAATAATGAGCAATGCAAATAGCCATTGGCTAGTACACACACCTAAGGATAAGAATATATTATGGCCCTATTTGGACGGGCTTATGAAAAAAAATGTTTTTTTAGTTTGATAAAAGGACTTTTGAAAGAAAGTGTTTATTTTTGTTTTTGGATAGGTTAATCCAGAAGTAGCTTTATTATAATAATAGCAATAATAAATATATTGCCAAAATGGCCCTGGTCCATTTATTTTATTATTTTTTTGGCCCTAGGTCAAAAAAATTTGCCAAAATAGCCTTGGAACTGCCCAGTCAGCAACCAAACTACTGATTGGGATAGCAAAATAATATAAAAAATTTCTTATAAAAATAATCGGCCTTTCAAATCTGCGTCGGTACCAAAAGATGATGCTCTTGAGCTAATCGGCCTTTCAAATTCCGATTAGCTCAACACAACCCATGAAGAGGACCTCTTTTAAGTTAATCGGCCTTTCAAATGCCGATTAGCTCCATAGAGCTCTTTTTCATGGAGTATGGAGCAAATCAGTCTTTCAAATGCCGATTAACTCGAACCAACCTCTCTGGAGCTAATCAGCCTTTCAAATGCCGTTTTTAATCCGAGTCAGCAGGGTGACTGCTGACGGAGCAGCTGCAAGGCCATTTTGATAACAATTTCTAAAACAACTTCTAAAGAACAGTTTTTTTTATAAGCTACAAATTGATAGCTTCTGGAAAAAAAAGTTTTTTTTTTACAGCTTTTGCTTTTCTGAAAAAACCAACAAAAACAAATTGTTTTGTCCAATAAGCGCTTAACTTACTCTAGAAATGCTTCGGAAAGAAAAGCCCATCCAAAAGGGGCTATAATCTTGGTTATTAACTTTTTTATTTTAAATTTTTTATAGGGATATTAAAAAAAATAAGTATGTAAAATTATCTATTTAATTTTCTCAAAATTATATTATTTATCTACTCTGTTTCCATTTTACATAAATATTTTCATTTAAATATTTCAAATTATTCTTTATTATTACACATTTACTATAGTCAAATATATTTTATTTTATTAATTTTATACTACACAAAAATATTTTGAATTGTCTTATCTAACTTATTGGATAGTGATATATTTATGCCACATAATTGGATTTAAAGTTAGGCTAACAATATTTGTATTGTATTCTTTAAATATTGAAAACGAGATTAAAAACAGTTATATGATAATGAGTTCGGTTTTAATATTTTACGAGTTCCAATTTTATCGAGTCTATAGTTTACTAATATAAAAAAAATAAATTCGTTTTATTTTAATCTACTATGCCGAGTGTATCCATATTGTTCTATTTCATTTATCAAAATCTCACTTGATGCAGCACAAACATTACCGACAAAAATATTAGGACCTGTTTGGTATGGGCGTTTTCCATCTTTTTCACGTTTTCTGTGTTTTTCATTTCCTGGAAAACATGAAAAACGCAGAAAACGGGTTTGGTTGCACCCTTTTCTGAAAAAGGCGGAAAACAAATAGGGTTTGGAAAACAGAAAACGGAAAATGAAAAAAATCTTTTTCTAGGTTTGGAAAACGTTTGGAAAAGGTAGTGGCATTGTTGTAAATAAACCAAACTCCAAAATTAATTATAAAAATATATAAAATATCATGTTTATCATTTTTTTATTTTTAAAATATATTTTCTTTAACATTTGTTATTGTAAACATATATAAATATCATGTTTTTTATTTTTTTTATATTTTGAACCTTATAAAAATATCATGTTTGCCGTTTTTTTTATTTTTTAAAATATATTTTGAACTTTTATTATTATATAAATATATAAAAATATCATATTTGTTATTTTTATATTTTAAACTTTATAAAAATATTATGTTTATCAATTTTTTTTATTTTTTAAAATATATTTTCTTAAACTTTATTTATTATATATAAAATATATAAAAATATTATGTTTGTTATTTTTATATTTTAAATTTATAAAAATATCATGTTTGTCATTATTTTATATTTTGAACTTCATAAAAATATCATGTTTATCATTTGTTATTTTTTATATTTTGAACTTTTGTTATTACAATTATTATGTTGATTTATAATTCTATTTTACATTTATTATATTATTTTATAATAGTTAAAAAAAATTGTTTATACATATTTGATAAAATCACCAGAAAACATCCTACAGAGTTTTCTATATTTGGTTTTCTATTAAACCAAACAGCATTTTCATTTTCTGTTTCTGAAAACAGTTTCCAACCAAACAGCTTTTCCATTTTCCAGTTTCTGTGTTTTCCATTTTCCACGTTTTCCATTTTCTGCGTTTTCCGCCTTTTCAGAAAACGGAAAACGGAAAACAAACCAAACGCCACCTTAGTATTTATCTTATCACATCAGTTATAAATTAAAAATGTCTCCTCTCCCATGCTTATTAGGGTCAGTTTGGTTCGCTGAAGTGGATTACCCAAAGTCAGAAGTGGGCCACTTCAGCCCACTTCCGTGCGTTTGGTTCGGTGTAGTGAGCACCGAAGTCGGAAGTCTGACTTCGAAACCGGCCCACTTCACCGTTTTGACTCCCTAAAAAGATGTTACGAAGTGGGAGTTCGGTCGATTTTAACTACGCGACCGAACCCCCACTTCAGCCGCCAACTCCCGTACGACTTCCTTAATAACACCGCTCCTTGTTTTTCACGTCCTTCTCCCTCGATCGCCTCTTCTTCCTCTTCTGGCCGCCTCTCTCTCCCTCTGGTTCTCGCCCGACCGTCCCCTTCTCTTCCCCATTCTACTAGTGTTTTAGGGTTTTGTTGTTCATCGCCTCTGGTTCTCGATCGATCTTCCTTTCTCTTTCTCCACTCTAGTGGGGTTGGGTTTTAGGGCTTCGGCTCCCTCGTCCTCTGGATCTTGATCAACCATCCAGTGATCTTCTCCAGTACAGGTTAGGGTTCTATTCTTCCGTCTCTCTCACATCTTGTACTCAATCGGCCATCCCCTTCTCTTCTCCACTCAAAAGCTAGGGTTTTGTCTAATTTGCCAAAAGATCTCAATCGACCTCTGCTTTCTCTTCTTCACTGCAGGCTACTCTTCGAGATTGTTGATCACTGACAACTGGCCCTCTTTTTCGAGCATCTCCAGCTCTCGTTGCAGGTATACTTGTAATTTTCACTTTTTTATTTTCCTATTTTATTTTATTAATCATGATTTTGGTTTCATATGTTTCTAATACTACTTTATCTCCTCAATTTGGGAAGGGATAATGCTTGTTTTGTAGGTTTTCTTGGTATTTCAGAAGGAGGTAATATCCTACGACCACTGTAAGGTAATATAACAAACATTTGATTGAAAGATGTGTGGATTCTTTTTTTTTTTTTTAAGTTTATGATGTGTTAGATTCTTCTTCATATGCAATTGTTATAGTTGTTTAAAATTTATTGAGTTTGCATTGTGTCCATTAAAATATTTACAATTTCTTCTTCTTACTCTCATTGTGTCTGATTGCTGTAGTTGTTTAATATTTCCTGGCTTCTGATTTTTATTTTTGTTCCTTTGGATTTAAAACTGTTTTTCCAATTTGTTTAACCATTGTTTTTCTTTCCTTATAAACTCAATGAATACATGAATTAATCTTTTGATTGAGTACTATGGTGTATGATGCATTTGTAGTTAATTTTTTGAAAAAATTGTATGATGCTTTTGTTTTTTATTTTCGGGTTAATTTTTTTTTGCCCCCCTGAACAAAGTTGCTTTTTCTATCCGGCACCTCAACTTTTTTAACTCTATAAAACAGTCAAAACTTTTTCTAAGTTTCAAAAAAACATCTCTGTCATCTTTTGGCTGACGGTCGTGCGATTAATAAAATCATGTGACATTCACGTGACACCTTTTCGATAAACAACATGTATTTAAGAGTGGGTCCATGTTTCCTTTTTTTTAATCCGTTTTACTGGTCAAACTCTTCTCTCTCCTAAATCCCTCCACCACCTCATCATCCACCCTCTTCTTCCCCTTCCACCCTCTCAGCAACCTGTCCTCACCAACCTCCATCAGTGGGTTGATCGCCATCCTCATTGCATAAGCCAACGCCTCCTATCATCCGCTCCACCAAGGAAGAACACCATAATGTGGTCGGAGATAAGGTCGCCTTTAGAACTATCACCACCCACTGGGTTGAAGAGGATTCCATGGAGCGCGGCACATAGCACAAGACATGCATGTTGACTGCTTGCATGGTTGAGTCCACGGCTTCGATGGTGCAGTCGATATCGACACGATGGAGGAACGAGATGATGATGAGATTGGCCTTCTTGTCCATTGTCAGTGAGCAGACATAGTCATGCATGGTGGTGTAAGGCGAGATGCTAATGTAGGAAGGACGTAGACAATGCCAGAGAACTGTTGCTCGAGATAGAGGAAGGGATAAGAAACTTAGCATGATCACGTATGGACACTAGTAACTGGAACCATCACTGGGATAAGAAGTGTGTTCTTATAGCACATGTCCTCATGTGCCATCCTGGCTCTGCTGAGTTATATGAATGTTACAAAAGTTGGTGCACACCTTTTGTATTCTATGACCTTTCATATGCCGACTTTTGGTCTTCTATGACCATTCATATGGTGTAAACCTTTGGTCTTCTATGACCTTAATTTCATATATATGGTGGTAAACCAAGAGCCATTGTTGATGGAACAATGGCTATATATATGGCCTTTCTTTTGCTCGGTCCTAACACTACTCTCCATAAGGATACACCATCAAATTTTGGAGAGCAAAGTGTGAGAAACCGGATAATTAAACCACATAAAGAATCCATAACCGAGCACCAACCTACAATGGCCGGAGGTATGCCGAAAATCCAATTCTTGGATTTCTTAATTCTCGATCCTATCCACTTGTTTTATTTCGCATTAGGATCTTTATATTTTTCTTACATTTGGTATCCGAGCCATGCTTACCTCTGCCTTGTTAGTTTTTATATAAAGGTTATGTGGTAGTTTAATATCGTGCTTGAGTTTGATATACACGATTTTGATTTTGTTGATCTTTGCATATTTTATAGTTGTGAATCATTAGGAAATTGAATTCTAAGAATTTTGATATGGAATACGCAAACTTTGGATATCGGATCTATGAGATACCGTTGGGTATCTAATTGGGTCACAACCGGGTCGTGTTGACCCGTCATGAGGTTGAAGGCAATAGAAAATGGCATGCCATCTTTCAATAAAAATCCATATTTTTTAAGACATATTAAACAAATGGTTATCTTTATATTAAGCTTATCTATGTGCCTAGATCTTATGGCTTTGTATTTATGGCTTTGTATGCATATACAATTTGCATTTTAGAACATAAATATTTAAGTGTTGAGTATAATTTTATTCTTTTGCTCAAATTAAGGTTATGCACAAAATGTATTATTGCACAATATTTATGATCTCATTATGCTATTTATGTTTTATTTATGAGAAATTTTATTTACAAATTATAACATATTATTTAGTATAAATATTGTTTGAATTTGTAAGATTTAGGATTATTCTCATAAAATTTTATTTTGTGTAAAAACTTAAGTTAGTGTCTAATTTTTAGCACATTAAGAATAATATTCATAAAATGTTCACTAAATAATTTTATCGAATGAATGAACTATTAAGTTATGAATAATTCGTAAACAATTATATGGTTAACATGAGAAAGCATGAGTCATGGGAGTTCTGTCTAAGGAGGCTAGTCTGTAACTGCCCTTGTGCCAGTAGTCTTTCCTGGGAACGTTGCTCTATCTAGGAGGTTGGTTTTTAAGGAGCCCTTGCTCCACCAATCTTTCCTGGGAGCACTCTTGATGATTGCCAATTGTGTTACTACATAATTGTTATTTTGACATTAAGTATAGTCAAAATTAAGTAAATTCTAGTGATTTATATAATTTTATTTAATTAAGGAATAGCCACAGCATCTTCAATTAAATGAAATTATATCTTAAGTCAGGATCACATAAGGAATTAGACATAAAATTGTAATTAATTATTCTTAATATAATAAAATTCATCCCATAGGAAATTTTGTTATATTTATATAATTAATTAGGATAAAATATCAAACTATTTATCATAGTTTACCTACAAGAATTATGAATTGGAACATAGTTTGGTAGTTTTATCATTTAGAATTAAAAAAAAAAATATTGATCTACTTGAATAAAAATTCAGCCCACAGGCAATTTTTATGTCACTGGATCTAATTTTGTACATGTTTTACATTGGTAATACATGTGATCTATAACTGTAGACCTCAAATTCTAACATAAGCAATTTGGACCTTTACAGTTTCTCAACCTGCTAGTTTCTCTGATATGCGCCTAGACATTCCTGAACTTAGGGGTGAAAATTATAAGATATGGAAAGAAAGGATTCTCATTCATTTAGGGTGGATGGACATTGATTATGCTATAAGGAAAGACGAACCACCTACTATTACTGATATCAGCACTCCAGATGAGGTTGTTCTATATGAAAAGTGGGAGCAATCTAATCGTCTCTCAGTTATGTTCATAAAGACCAAAATCTCTGTTGGTATCCGTGGTTTTGTCGAACAGTATGACAAAGTCCGCGTTTTGCTGAAAGCCATTGACGATCAATTCGTCACTTCAGAAAAGGCATTAGCTAGTACCCTTGTAATGAAGTTTTCTTCTCTCCGTCTCACAAGCGTTAAGGGTGTGCGCGAGCACATCATGCAAATGCGGGACATATATAGTGGTTCAACTAAAGAAACTTGAGGTAGATATGTCGGAAACTTTCCTCGTGCACTTCATTTTGAACACCCTTCCACAACAATATGGGCCTTTTAAGATCTCTTACAACACACATAAGGACAAATGGTCTATTAACGAGTTAATGACCATGTGTGTTCAAGAAGAGGAAAGGCTTGTAATGGAATTGGGAGAAAGTGCTATGTTGGCAACAGTTCGAGGAAAGTACAAAGGTGGAAAACTCGACAAGTCTCAGGCCACCACTTCTAAGGGTAATCAGAAAGGGAAAGGCAAAGTATCACCTCAATTTGATATTAAGAAAGCCAACAAGTGTTTGTTCTGTAAAAAGAAGGGACACGAGAAAAAGGATTGTGTCAAATTCAAGAAGTGGCTTGAGAAGAAAGGTAATCTATCCTCATTTGTCTGTTATGAATCTAATATGGCTAATATTAATATTAACACTTGGTGGATTGACTCTGGATCTACAATCCACATTGCAAAATCTTTGCAGGGTATGCAAAATCTACGGAAGCCAGTGGGCAGTGAGCTATGCATCTTATCCGGTAACAAGATGGGCTCACATGTGGAGGCTATAGGAACTTGCATTTTAACATTAAGTAGTGTCTTTAACTTTGGAAAGGACCTTTTATGTACCAAGTAAAGATCATGAGATCGGATAGAGGTGGAGAATATTATGGTAGATACACTGAGAATGGACAAGCACCTAGTCCATTTGCTAAGTTTCTTCAAGAACATGGTATTGTTGCTCAATACACCATGCCTGGTTCCCCAGATATGAATGGTGTTGCTGAAAGAAGAAACCGAACACTTAAGGACATGGTGCGGAGTATGCTTAGCAACTCCAATCTTCCTAAATTCTTGTGGACTGAAGCACTAAAGATGGCTACGTATATATTAAACCGGGTTCCAACCAAGGTTGTCCCAAAGACACCTTTTGAACTATGGAAAGGTTGGAAACCGAGTTTGCGACATATGCGTGTTTGGGGATGTCCGTCTGAGGTAAGGATATATAACCCACTAGAAAAGAAACTTGACCATTAGTAGTTTTTTCATTGGCTATGCCGAAAGGTCTAAGGGTTATAGATTTTATTGTCCATCTCACACAACTAGGATTGTGGAATCAAGGAACGCTAAGTTTCTTGAGAATGACGTGATCAGTGGGAGGGATCGGTTCAAGGACTTACTTCCTGCTCCTGATCATATAGAGACTCAACCTTCCACATCGTTAAGACGGATTGGTTATCGTTCATAGCACTCCTCAAGTACAAACTCGTGTTGAACAACCAATCGCCGACATTCCACAAGATGCTGAGAACCTTCCAGTGGGTCAACCTGTTCATGAATTACCTCAAGTTCCTAAACAAGCAGTTGAATCATAAGCTCCTCAAGGAGATACTGGTCCAACATTAAGGAGATCTACTCGAGAAAGGAAATAGGCTATTCCTAGTGATTATGTTGTGTATCTACAAGAATCTGACATAGGAACGTTTTTACAAGACATGAGTTGCAGAGATTCTAATTTGTGGCATGATGCTATGAAGGATGAAATGAATTCCATGAAAAGCAACGGAGTTTGGGACTTGTAGAGTTGCCTAATGGGGCAAAGACCATTGGCTGTAAATGGGTCTTTAAGACTAAAAAAGACTCATTAGGCAACATTGAGAGATACAAAGCAAGACTCGTTGCTAAGGGATTCACTCAAACATAAGGAATCGACTACACGGAGACCTTTTCTCTTGTATCCAAGAAAAATTATCTTCGCATTATATTGGCATTAGTTGCTCATTTCGACCTTGAGTTGCAACAAATGGATGTAAAAACTGCAATCCTTAAAGGTGATCTAGAAGAGGAGGTTTATATGAAACAACATAAAGGTTTCTCTTCTAGTGATGGTGAGCACTTGGTTTGTAAGCTTAAGAAATCCATATATCGTTTGAAGCAAGCCTCCCGTTAATGGTATTTCAAATTCCATGGAGTAATTTCTTCATTCGGTTTTGTTGAAAACCCCATGGATCAATGTATATGCCAAAAGGTTAGTGGGAGCAAAACTTTCTTTCTTGTTTTATATGTGGATGATATTTTACTAGAAACCAATGATAAGGGCATGTTGCATGAGGTTAAACAATTCATCTCTAAAAACTTTGATATGAAAGATATGGGTGAGGCATCTTATGTCATTGGCATTAAGATCCATAGGGACAGATCTCGTGGTGTATTAGGATTTTCACAAGATACCTATATTAACAAAGTTTTGGAGAGATTTCGGATGAAAGATTGTTCGCCAAGTGTTGCTCCCATTGTCAAGGGTGATCGGTTTTGTTTAAACCAATGCCCTAAGAATGATTTTGAGAGAGAATCCATGAAGAATATTCCATATGCTTCTACAGTAGGAAGCCTTATGTATGCTCAGCTTTGTATCAGACCTGACATTGCATATGCTGTTGGAATATTAGGGCGATACCAGAGTAATCCAGGTATGGAGCATTGGAGAGCTGCAAAGAAAGTCATGTGGTACCTTCAAGGAACCAAAGACTATATGCTTATGTACAGACAGACGGACAATTTGGATGTGATCGGCTATTCAGATGCAGATTTTGTTGGACGTGTTGATTCTCGTAAATCAACATCAGGGTACATATTCATTATGGCCGGTAGAGCTATTTCGTGGAGAAGTGTCAAGCGGACTTTGACTGCCACTTCTACTATGGAAGCCGAGTTCGTCTCTTGTTTCGAGGCTACATCACAGGGTGTATGGCTTAAGAGTTTCATATCAGGGCTTAGAGTTATGGATTCTATTTCTAAGCCATTGAAGATTTTTTGTAACAACTCAGTTTCTGTCTTTATGGCTAAGAATAATAAAAGTGGAAGTCGAAGCAAACATATCGACATTAAGTACTTAGCCATTAAAGAACATGTTAAAGAAGGAAAAGTGGTCATTGAGCACATTAGCACTGAGTTAATGATTGTTGATCCTTTGACTAAGGGCATGCCACCATTGAAATTCAAGGATCATGTAGAAAGAATGGGACTTGGTTCCACTTTGTGATTGTATATACATTAAGTTATTAACGAAACTCTTATGCATTCAGATATTTTCTCATATTCATGTGCGCAATTTTATTTTTATTTGAGAAAATAAACTTCATTTTTGGACCAAGAATAAACATGGTGTTTATTCATTAAGTTTTGTTACCACATATAGTACTTAAGAAACAAAATACATTTGTAATACATAGATGATATTACTCGCACTCAGAGGACATATCACTATGATTCATGCGCTTAGTTTCTTAATATAGAATCTGATTTTATTGTATGCACCAAGTGGGAGAATGTAAGAATTATGCAATTATGTTACAAAAGTTAGTGCACACCTTTTGTATTCTATGACATTTCATATGCCGACTTTTGGTCTTCTATGACCATTCATGTGGTGTAAACCTTTGGTCTTTTATGACCTTTCATATATATGGTGGTAAACCAAGAGCCATTGTTGATGGAACAATGGCTATATATATGGCCTTTCTTTTGCTCGGTCCTAACACTACTCTCCATAAGGATACACCATCAAATTTTGGAGAGCAAAGTGTGAGAAACCGGATAATTAAACCACATAAAGAATCCATAACCGAGCACCAACCTACAATGGCCGGAGGTATGCCGAAAATCCAATTCTTGGATTTCTTAATTCTCGATCCTATCCACTTGTTTTATTCCGCATTAGGATCTTTATATTTTTCTTACATTTTACACACACACACAAAAAAAAAAAAAAAAACTCCTCTCACCCTATCTCTCTCACACCCCTTGACTCTCATTGTCTCTCTCCTGGGCCAAGGGACTTAAAATCTAAAATCGGTATAACAGACAGACTAAATTAGGTATTTTACACACACATGCGCATACACACACACAAAAGAACTCCTCTCACCCTATCTCTCTCACACCCCTTGACTCTCATTGTCTCTCTCCTAGGCTTAAAAAATAAAGCAAATATTTCAACCCATGTGACTTTTAAAAGACAAGAGTAAAACAAATATGTCAATATTTGGATAGGTAAGTGACACCGGGCGGGATAGCGATTATCCCGCGGGCTAGCCGGGTCCAAGGACCTCAAGGAAGAACAAACGAAGAACCAAAAGAACCAGAGAAAATACTCTAAAATTCAGAAAAATATTATTAATCAAAATTCAATAATGAAAAACTAACCCACAAGCCGGGTTAAATAGCCTCAAAAAATTAACCTTTATTATTTAAAACTAAACTTATCTAAATTTAAAACTCTAAACAAATAAGATAACTCCTAAAAATCCGAGATCAAATCAGATTCAAATCCTATCCTAATTTGGCATATGAAATATTACCAAAAATAGAAAAAAGAACAAAAACCCTAATTTGGCGGATTAAATATTTCTTAAAAAGAAAAAAACTAAAATTCTCTCGAATATGACGTCCCCATGTCGTGCGCGCCGCAAAGAGCTTTCCGAATTGGGGTCGAACGCCCGATTCTGATATCGGTAGCCAAAGTTATGACCAAAATATTGAACCACACCCAAAACCGACCCAATCTTAGAATTGACTCGATAACTTCCCGTCTTTACGTTGACCCGCCAATCCGGGACCAATATTTGACTCGAGCCTCCTACATCAGCAAGCTTTCATAAGATTTTTCTTTTGGAGGCAAAAGTAAAACAAATATGTCATTATTTATGGTTTTTTAAACCATCATTAATTTGTGACTAAATATAAACCCCACATTATTAATAAAGTCGCTCAACTTCCTTATTTCAAGCCACATTTTTCATCCAAACTATGATAATTGATAAAATGATCCCATTAATTATTATATTATTGACATAATTATAATTAATATATAGTATAATATTTTTTTTGAAAAATTAACACGAAATTGACCGGCCATGAAATCTAAATGAGCAGAGGTAAAAGCATGTCTAAATTTGCAAAAAAAAAAAACAAAAAAATTAGTGCTATATTTATATTTATAAAAAAATAATTTAGCCATATATTTATATCAGCCTGTCAATATCCATAAAGGAGGCCGGTAAAATAACAAATCTAGAGCAACAAAATTATGAAATTAATAATAAAAGAGAGAAATCACAATCACAATCCTATGCTACAAAGTCACCTGTCCCCTCTCCCTACTACTCTACATACATGTTTTAGATTATCCTTCCACAAATCATAATCCTCAGTCGGCGCCTGAGGCAGAAGCGGAATCCAATCCATCTCCATTTGTAACTGTAAAAGAACCCTCTCCATCTCCATGACCGGCCAAACCCCGGCAACGTCTTCATAAAGGAGGAGCGTCTCTGCCTGCTCCTTTGCTGTTTTCTTAGGGAAGCCGACCAGCCCAGCTCCCTGCAGAACGCAAGCCGGAGTGCAAGCCCGCCAGGTCTAGGACTTACTGCACCGCCACGAATTTCTTCATGATAAATTTTCAACGGTTTTATTGGTGACCAAGATGTAAGATCTATAGGTCCACCTGTGAATGTTTCTGGCTCCTCCTCGCAGGTTCTAATTGATTCCAAAAATGACCATGAGGTCAGATACCGATACGCTACATCCTGATCATCTAGCTCCTCCAAGTGGGGAATTCCTAACTGGAACATTGTATTATCATCACTCACAACTCCAACAGTTGGAGCTGCACTTGTCTTACTGTTGGACGACATACGCTCCTCCATACTAAATAGCTTCTGCAGAGAACTTCCGCTGGTTTTCATCAACTCCATCAAGCTACTGCTACTTTGGCTGATGGACGCGGAAAACAAACCATCAGACCCTGAAAAAGAAGCTGAAGAAGAAACAGAAGACGATGATGCTGATAATGATGGGAAAGAAGTGGACGTCCAATACATGTATTTCTGATAGGCTATGATCTCCCTGATCCTGGCCTTCTGCATTTCCATTTCCTCCACCTGATAGCAGCTAGCATCATCCTTTTCAGTTATCTCGGATGGCCCCATGCCAAGGGCTTTTCCCGTCATATCAGAGATCCAAATCCTGAATGGTTGAGAGAGAGAGAGAGAGAGAGAGAGAGAGAGAGAGAGAGAGAGAGAGAGAGAGGGCATGCAGCAATTAAGATGCGGAAATGTATAACCAAACAAAGGTTATATATATATATATATGAAACAAGGAATGCAGTTATAAGGATACCTGAGGATGCCGGCACTGATAAGTTTTGATTGGTTTGTTTTTTAATAAAAAGGAAGACGTGTAGAACACAAATTAACAGGCTTAATTGTAGACAACGAGAAGACTTTGTCCAAATTAAATCCAAAATATATATCTTGTAACAAGTGAGTGCGACCAATCAATATATCCGTATTCGTCCCTTTGGTCTACATCACAACATCTCTTTAGTTGAATTTGGTATCCAAGGTATACGATAGAGCTTAAGAAGATGATTGGGTACGTAGATTTCAAGCAAAACATGCTTTCAAACTCTCCCTCGATTAAGATGATTTGGAACGTGCCTAGCACCAATGCAAGACAGTGCATGTGATGTATCCACTGGTAAGGGCCACACCCTTGTTTGTAGGAAGGCAACGTTTTTCCCGAAGATAATTGGCTTCAAACACCTTGCTCAGTCACTGAAAATGATGTTCTGTACGGAAGTCCATCCTGGCAAACTTGCCCGCTAAATGATAGGCAAACCCAACAAATATTCAGCAAAGAATCATTGTCCTATAACAAGCAGGAGTATCGGGTATAATGTTGTTAGGCCGGCTTTGTCCATTTCATGTATCTTCAAATAAACCATTCAGTCAAATGGATCTCAATCATTCACTACCAATTAGAGAAAAATCAGAATGCTTTGATAAGAAAAATATCAATTTAATATATATACTTCGAAAGAAACATGACTTCTTTTTTTAAGATAAACGTCATGCTTCAATGTAACACTAATGACCAAGTAATCAAAGTTAAAGGTGGCCCAAAACCTGGTCAAATGAAACTTAGAGTTCTTAAGGGACCCTACACCAAATCAACAAACACAATGAAGCCTTTGAAAATATCCTTGCAAGCAACACGACATAGAAAGTTGATGTATGCAATTAACATTGTACTAGGATTTTTATTATTTTTTTACTTTGTAACATGGTGGTATAACATGTGCCCAAATTTCCATATTTAATAAAATTATATATGGTTTATCAACTTATTCAAAAGAATATGCCATGACATCACTTTGAGCAAGTATTGTTAATTAAAGCAGTGGTTGTTTTATATATATTGATGGGGGTAAAAGTGGAGAGACTCGTGGCATTCATGCAAAGTAGCCGCGTGTCCAAATCGTAGAGCAGCGTGCCCTATCAGGATGATCTGCCTCGTGCTCCGCCCCCTCCGTTCAAATACCGCCTAACCACCCAGTAGTGAGGCGCGACCAATCGATTCACCAGTTTCGCAACCTTAAAGCCTTTCAACAGACCGTTCCTTCACCCAAGAGCAGCTCGCCAATCTTACCCATCGAAACAAACCAACCACGAGGGGAGCTGAATCCAATTCTACGGTTTCGATTCAGGAAGGTAATAATCGCGGTCAGCTAGAGGTCCAGTAAACGCTTAGTTGGACGCTTAATCAGCGGGCACGTGCTCTAAATGGTGGCTTACGCCCTAAGAAATCCAAGCCTATATAAAGGGGTTACCACAGTACATCAGGGCATCTCATGAAATCAAACCCTAAACAAAAAGAGAGAAGCGCCGCCACCTTGGGAAGCAGACCAGCATCCAGCCTCCATCCCCCAATCCTCCACTGAAACCCATGGAGTTTCTCTCATGTGTCTTAAGGATGTTTGTAAACATTTTATGATAGTGCATCTCTTTCCTCTCGTGGTTTTTCCCCCATTTATTAGAGGTTTTTCCATGTAAAATCTCTCTTTCTCTGTGGATGCTTGGATTGTTCTTGTTTTCCTCATACTGTTCAAGGTCTCAATCTCAAAACAAGTTTAACAGATGATGCGAGATTGATCCTCGATCTCGAGGTCACCCGATTTCAGCATCAACACACACACACACACACACAAACACACACACACATATATATATATATATATATATATATATATATATATATATAGGGCGTTGATACGGTCCGGCCGGCCGCAAGTGTGGTTGGACACATGTCAGAGCCCAGTTGGTTGCTTAATCATTAAGCAACTAGTAGGGACTTGACACGTGTCAGGCCGCACTTGCGGCCGGCCAGACCATATCAGGTCCTTATATATATATATATATATATATATATATATATATGCAAAATATATTTATTAGTATCTTTGAAATCGAGGAAACATAGGTCATCAAAGTTGAGAGTGATTGAAGCATAATCTCTCAACACTAATTTCTCAACCTCTTTTAAGACATTTTAAGCAAGTAATCACTCGAATAACCAACTTTTACAAAGAAAGTTGACCAACCATGCCTTTGTGCTTTCTGTGATTCGTCTAAATTTATCAGGCTTGTGGATTTAAAAGGTCAATAAATGACTGCAAAATGAAATAAGTGAGTTAATTTTTTTTATATTTTATTTTTTAAATAAGTGAGTCAATCTTAAAAATTAATTGGTTGGCCAATTATTCGAGATTAACTGATTAAACCAGTTCAGCTTCTAATTAGACATTCTGAAAATTGAATAGTTCTGCTCAGCTCAAAGAAATTGGTGCCCACCTGATACAATAATTGAAATAAAAGGTTGGAGGAAAGTTGGTAACTCATTATCATTCATAAAGAGAGATTGAAGGTTCAAAGCATAGTTATCATCAGACCCAGCCCGGCCATCGACCCGGCCGAGGCTCCGGATCATGGGTCAACTGGTTCAACCGTCGGGTTATTTGGGTCAATGCTTTGTTAATTACTTAATATAAATATTGTTAAATATTATTTTTAAAATTATAAATTATTTTTTAATGTGTAATAATATATAATATTCATTAATTATAGAATAAAAAAAATAAATATGTTATCAATTCTCATCTAAATCATGCTATATATATGCTTAATATCCCTGACATAAAAAGGTCTTTGAAATATATATACTGAACAATGTGTCGGATGATAAAGCAAATCACAATCCATACTGAATCATTTATCTAGTGATTTAGTTTTTTAATTTTTTATAATAATAAAATTACATAATTTACCCACTAACATATTAAAAAAATTAAAAAAATAAATCATTTCAGGAGAAAAAAACATTGACCCGGCCGGGTCACCGGGTTTGACCGGTTCAATCCGGGTCAGGCCGGTTCAATCCCGGTTGCTTGCTTAACTAGGCCAACTAGAGACCCGGACCGGTTAAGGTAGCGAGTCACCGGGTCGACCGATCGGACCGCCGGGCTGCTCCGAATTTAATAACTATGGTTCAAAGTATACTTACAGACGCATGTTTTTAATGGCTTATCTATATTTATTGAAAAAAAAATACAAAGGATAGTGCTGATATCAAATAATCACCCAGCAATAGTAAGAATAAAAGGCTGACGGTGCAGTTTGCATGCACGTAGGCGAGGAAAATTAACTTACTGGAAAGCACTTTTTGGAGTATTGTGTACGCCGGCTTCGTTTTTACTATATTTCAGTACACTAGATACTCCAGATATATACTAGGCAGTTGAATTTGATCAGTGGGGCCGCCGCGTTGTGGCTGGTGGGGACTTGGCGCACTGGTAGCACTTGGCGAAGAGGCCGAATGTGTCAATCTGCTGGACAAAGTTGGACATGCTAGCCCATCCTCCGAACCCGAATCCAACTACCAATACCCACGCCACCACGAAAACGTTCACAGCAAACATACCCGTCCAGCTTGGTAAAAAGAAGGGTGGCTTCTCCGCTGCATTCTGCAATTAATACAGCCAATGAGCCAAAGCCATAGATCAGTAAAACGCTTTAAATTATTATTTTTTTTTTTTGCTCGCATTTAAGTTTTTTCAAAAAAAAAAGGAAAAACATGATGATAAAGTTGGTGAGTACCTTGCGAGCAGAGGCTGTCCTGTAAGTGCATATATGAGCAAGGGATGGGATGATGTAGACTGTGAAGCTGACGAGAAGTGCCCCAACTGCAGAGTTGATAGGCCCGAAGAAGGGGAATATGATGGCGAAGAACCATATGGGAATGACAACAGGGAGGCGGACAAGCGCCCTAAGGTAAATGCTCTTGGTGTCGTGCATACCGATCACTTTCTCCCACACAAAGTAGAGAGGGGTACACGCAAAGCCGAAGGTGATGAACTGATGGATCAGCATCAGTACCACGGCGGCATCCCGGAACCCGTTCTTGGGTAGCAGCGCAAAGGCATTGGAATAGCTCAGCAGCTGATCTCCAAAGGCCCAGTACATTGCCGCTGCAGATGGCAGTGTCAATGTGAACACGTACAGCGTAGCCAACAGGTATATGTATTTGAATTTCTGGGGCTTCCACATGGCGTGCATGATCTCGCTGCATACAATATGTAAATATGTGCATATAATTATTATTGCTTATTCATAAATTAATATCACGAGTAACTTAGACATCACAAAGGAAACAAAACATGCACAGATAAAAGAAAGTTAGTTAATCAGTCTCATGTACAGATGTTTTGTTGATATGGGTTGACAACATCCATAGGAACATAGTATAGTGCAGTCTTTTGAAGGCCAAAATGTTCTCACAACAACAAAACACATTTTGGACGTTGGAAACTACAAGGTGGACCGTCAGGAGAGAGAGAGAAAAAAAAAAAAAAAAAAGAGTAACGGCGCATAATTAATTTCTTAATCTGGCTTTTGCGCACCCCCACTGCTCAGAAAATTAAAGCAGGTGATAGAAGACGCCGGGGCGACCGAGAAAAATATGGAAAAGGAACTTAATAAGTAGAAAAGTTACTCTATTATTTATAGCTAGTTAATTACTGAGTAATTAGTAGCTACCCATTGGCACTTACACAGTGACAGCGTGGCCGCCAAAAGTGTAGAGGATGTTCGTGGCGCCTGTGAAGTAGAGTACCAGCTTCGTAGGCCCCGAGTGCCTCACACCCTCCACCTGCGGAGACGCCAAACCTAGCTTTATCACTTGAAGGACAGCAAGCTATACTGGTACGTAGTGATAGCGATACCATTGATAAATACCTGTCCGTGAGCAAAGGCTGCGATGGCTAGATACCAGGCTGTGTAGGTGGTCATGATCAGGCCCAGAAAGGACCATATTCTGTAGTTGTGGAAAGAAGGAATAAACACGGAGGTGGCACAGCATGCTCCGAATATGTATGTCCAGGTTCTCTTGTCCAGCCGGTCGTTTATGTAATAGATGTTACTGCAGCAGATGTGGAATCAGGCTACATTTGGTCAAATCAGATAGAATAAAAAAAAATGAGACTTGTCATTTTCATTTTCACAGAAGATCAGGCGGAGTTAATTAGCAAAAAATAAACCTGGCGCAACCAATAAGTTGAATGACAGATCCGAAGAGGAGAAAGGTGCAGTTGAAAACGAGCCCAATGGCCTTCCAATATGGCCCCAGCAGCCCGTCGAGCACCTCGAACCACTGCATGCATTAATGCATTCACATTGCATTATATTACACACTCTGGAGGAAAAGTTAAGGAGGTGAAGCGGGAAAGATCAGCCTCATCACTCATCAGCTGTCAAAAGTTCATTCTATTTCTATATATCAACCTGGATGACATGGTTCTTAAAGCTGACGTTCTCCTTCTCCTTGCGTGTACGGTACTCGATGTAAAGGACACTGATGAGGTAGGCAGTCCAACTGCCAAGTATGCCGTAGAACACCTGGAGCAGTATCCCAGACTGCATTCCCAGTTGTGAGAACGAGTACGGCAATGTCAGCAGCACCTGAGCCACCTGCAATGATCATGCGGGCTAACAAGTATCACGGCAGCTGGTTCACCTGATTTTAAGATATTTTTCAAAAAAAAAAAAGGAAATTAAGACAAGAAATAACCTGGTTGGACGCGCAGCTGAACCAGGCGTCCCAGACTGAGCCGCCGTGCCAGAGGAAGCTCTTGACGCTGAACCCTTGCTGGCCGCCTGCTTCTGCCTCATCATGCTCGTCCTGGGCGGTGCCCTCCTCGTGATCACCACCTTCACCCTCGTTCTGGCTCGCCACAATGGCCTGCTCCGCCTGCGTCTGCGGCACCATGTTCTCTTACTAATGGCTGTGCTTGATGTTTACTTTTCTTACCTTTTCGGCAACAGCAGCGCCTGGATGGCGATCTAGATCCGTACGTTCAAATCTGATCAAATAACAGAAAGAGGATAAAAATGATATCGAGCAGCGGTCTTTTGTTGGGATCTCCTTAATTCAGATACTAGCTAGTATTATTTATTAGGTGTGCAAAGCCGTTCATAAATATTTATAACCTCTATATATAAACTACCGATGACCACTTGGTGGTATCGGGTTCCCTTGCTAAGAGATTGGCCTCGATCTTTGTGACGGATCACGGGATCGAGCCCCTCCTCTTGCAAGGTGTGGGCACGTGCATTCGTCACGTGCCCATCCTTACAATAGGCGCTTGTCGCCTTTGTAAAAAAAAACCTCTATATATAAACTATGTGTAAAATATTTATCTATTTAAATATATATATAAAAAAAATCATAGATATATGTGTAAAATATTTACATGTTTGAATATACATATAAAAGAAAAAAAATCATAGATATATGGCTAATATATTACAGTTTGTTTTTTTTCTAACATGACTTAACAATGCCAGGGTCGACGTGTTGTTAGAAAGGCGATTCGAGATCGACTGGTAAAAGCTCGAGTTGGGCCAAATTTGGAGCTTTTGAGCCGGTGAAGTAGAAATTAATAGTTCTCAACCAGTGCTCGAAATTTAAAATTAATTTATTAATCTATAATATAAATATTATTAAAAAATCAATAAAATTTAATAAAATTAGTAAAAACTAATAAATATTATAATATATGAATAAAATATTTAATATTTAGTATTGACATATATTATATAATATAAAAAAATTAATTTATAAATAAGTTTTTAATTTCAAATTAAATCAGAGATTTAAAAATTATAATTAAATTCTTAATTTCGAGCTTTCGTCGGATTTTCGAAATTAAAATGTGGCTTCAAGAACTTATTCGAGAATAATTTCGAAATTGAAATTCGAAAGCCTCGAAGTTCGAAATTTGTACATTTCGAGCAATCGTATTCCCTCGACCAAACTCGGCCCGACGAACAATATAATATTTATACAACATGTTCTCATGACAATTTACCTATAGTCACAATTGGATAAGAATTGAGAAATGATAACTTGAAACTGAGGGATGAGGAGAGTTAGATGCTGTCTCTCGTCCTGGTTTCAGAGAAGTGAAGCCAGTTGTTGGTGGGGTTGACTGGTTGGGGAGGTATATTCATGAAGCCAGATGAAAAAGTGGGGCGAAGAGCAGAGCATGAAGCCAGATGAAAAAGTGTGTTTCTCCGTTACCTTTTTTTATCCGGAACTCTTTTCCAGAACAAGCAACAAGCAAAAACACCTTGCTGGCCGCCAAACCTGGCCTCTTCCCTCCTCCCAAAAGCCGAATTTGTCCTGCTAGTACACTACAACGGGGTTGTAAAACCTCCACTCCCTTTGATTTTTCGTAATTTCTTACTCTTCTAGGGGGCATAGGAAGGCTTGGATTGGATTAAATAGAAGATTTATGGAACCTGAACCCTTGCAATGACTTTAGTAGGAGTGGAGGGTGGGCCTGCCACTACAACCCCATACAGCATACTCCATTCAGCTTTTAACGAATAGTGGGGGAGAGAGAGAGAGAGAGAGATGGAATTTTAAATCAGCAAAAAGAGAGGCATTCACCACGTAGATGATCAGTGTAAACTAACGCAAACCACCTCATTTGACATAGCCATTCTAGAAACAACCCTTCGAGAATCTTATCATTTGAAATAGAACGTTCACGGTAAAATCTCTGTACCACTTCAAGAATGATGAAGGGATTCGGAGCGACCTAAATAACACCTTCTCGAAACAACCCTGTCCTTTTAAGATCAAACTGTTTACATGGCTGGCGAAGGAGGATCGTATCCTCACACTCGACAACCTACATAAATGGGCCCGGAGAGGGAACGACTATGGTGCTATCTCGTGTGACATGAGGACAAATCAGTAATACACTTGTTGATCTCATGTCCTCAGCTAAATTTGGAATCATTTCTAACCACCTCGGGATATATATGGGCAAACCGGGTTGAGACGCGAAGCCCCATGGGCCATCCAGTGGCAATCTCCCATTAAGGGGTGAACAATACCGCCGAAGGTTAGGATCCTGGTTGTCCAGCGTATGACGATCATCCAAGTATTTGGGGAGAAATAAATTAATACTGATGTTTTACATAAACAACTTGTTTGTTTACGAATTATTCATGATATTATTTTGCTTATTATTTCTTAGTTAAAATACAACTCCCTACAAGTATGGCTCAAACCGGAACGATTGTGTGAATCCTACAAGATAGTCTTGAATTTACCTCACACGCCAGGGTATGATATAAGGCGGTGACGATCTGAGGATGATCCACCACTCACCCAAGTGCACAAATACTGAAGCAGTATTTGGAATGAAGCGCAAGAGGAGACAATATCTACAAGCGTGAGAGTAAACTATGATGTTATCTTTTATTTTTCCGCCAAAATGCAATGTCATAGCCACTCCTTTAAGTTAATCTAATAAATAAAATATAATTTATTCACTTCATATAAAAAAAAAAAAGAGAGAGAGACATAACCATTCTAGAATTATGTCTTGTGGTCACTGACTAATTAATTAAAATGTCCCTCCACACCTTCCAACTCATTTAACCTATCATCCTCGTGTGACATTAAAAAGTAATTGGCAAATCAACTCCACCACTGGTGGCACTAGTTTTTCCTTGGATTGAACTAGAAGTGCGCGGTTTCTTCACATATTTTTCAGACGAAATCAAATTGATACGAGTGCAGTTGATGCGAGCAGTCATCCATCATCTCTTGCATTTGGTACTATCAGGTGACTGCTCATATAATGACAGTTTCGTCACGTACAATGAAACAACAGCAGGCATGCTCACACGGAGTAGAAACAGTCCTCTGCACTGCACCTTCTCACCAAGTAAAATGGAGTATTGGAATTTGAATTGCTTTACATTGGAACCAAGCACCCGGCAAGGGCCCCAGAGACATCAGATGTTCCCACAGCAAACGGTATTTTGGAGAATAACAGTATAGCGAAGAAAAAACAAAAAATGAAAAATCATTTTCATCCGTGGCAAAAAGTTGGATCATACAAAGTTCAATGACTTGGTTGATTAGATCCAGAAAATAAAGCAGTCTTCAACTAGTGATACAATTTATGTACATATCTGGCTGCCCATGGCCCATTCATTTGTGGACAACACCTGGGCATTAAGAGGACACCGTCGACGCTGGCCATTGCCGCTGGTCTGCTGTTCCACAATAATGCTCTTGTCTCACTCCTCCACTAACCATCCCATCGCATCGCATCACATCATGCGTTCTGAATGATGGATTGATTGCCCCTCTGATTAACAAGGAAATTAATTAACATCTTTGAACATCTTAAAATGCTATTCCAATCACAAGAGATATAAATAGCAGTTGTCAGGTGCCACTCGACGATTGCTGGATGGTTGGCAGGCAAGGGAAATGGCAATACATGATGCTATTCCCGTCCATCTTTTCCTATGAAGGGACACCATTACCTACCACACCGCATACCATATCACATACCATATTACAAAATATAGAAAAGCTCACTCGTTCTTGATCAGTTTGACGAATTGTACTGGTGGCCCCCCATACATCTTCCCTCTACCACCAGTGTCTTGAGTAGAGTGACCAATTAGTTCTTGGAGTCCAATTGTTTTTTATTTTATATTTCCCAAGAAAGACAGACATATTATCTCCAAATTGATCATCTGGTCAATGAGGAGAGGAGGCAAAAGTTAATGTGAGACAGACGGCACCCCAAATGAATTGAAATGCTGGAACAAGGGGTCCATAGCTCACAACAAACGCACCCAAAAAGTGCATAGAATACAATGCGGGTGCCCCGTCCGGGAGGCAAAGTATTGCCTTCCATGGAAGATGAGACCAATCTGGAGCAAAATGCTGCTTTCACCTCCTCAAATTGTCTCTAACTCTCTTCTTCCCGTCTCCATCCAATCCCACTGCATCCCCATCAATGCTTTTGTTGTCTGCAAAAGAGCATGCCAACCAGTCCCTACGCTCACCCGTGGCCGACTACCTTAAGGTCCCCCACAATGCCACAGGGTTAAGAAATTAGCTTCAGTGATGATGCTATTCTAAATTTAAAAAATAAAAAATAAACAAAAACCTAACAACTTTCAAAAGGAAAGTTCGATTACCTAAGAGAGGACTGGACGTTGGAAGTAGAGGGGGGCACGGGCCGGGTTTTGGCCCTGCCCGGCCCGGAACCGACCCGGCAAAACCCGCCGGGTCAATCGGACTCGGGCTGAAAGGCTCCGTACATGCTACAGTATGGTCGGTTACGGGTCAATGTTTTCCTGAACCCGCGGACTCGGGTTGAATCTGTTAGGTAGGCCACTGGTTGACCCGGGTCAACCCGCCTATTTTTTTTTAATTTTTTTAATTTTTTTAATTTTTTAAACACATGTAAATACCATATATTTTTAATTGATTTTTTTAATGTTTGAATAATTAGGTAATGATAATAAATTTTATAGATTTGAGTTTGTTTTCCCTTAAAAAGAGATTTTTATATTTTTTGATTACCAATAATTAAGGTTTTTCATGGTTATTTTCTTATTTTAAATAGCTTGCCATTTATATATTTTGTGATTTTATAATTTTTTGATTTTATAAAATTTAAATAATTAGTGTAGAATAAATGAATTTTATATATTGAATTTTTTTTTCCTTCAAGAGAGATTTTGCATCTCTAGTTGTCAATAATGAAGGGTTTTTTGTTATTTCATTATTTTTAAGTAACTGCCATTTATATGCTTTTATTTTATCTTATATATATTTTTGGTTTTCCTAATATTTGAATAATGAGGGTAGGATAATGAATTTTATAGTTTTTGATTTTTAAAAAATTTTCTCATTCTATTTTTATATCAAAATTGTAAAATCCTAGAATTTTTTCATTTGGAATAAATAAAATCTTAATTTTGGAGGTTAATGTAATTTCCCAAAACATGAATTATTTGAAAAATGGAGATTTAATAAGTTAAAATCCCTAATTAGATTTAATGGTGGTCACCAAGGGTATTTTGGTAATTTAGAAATTTAATTGGAAAACCTAAAGAGGAATGAATCAAATTATTGGCATGATTAACCTAAATTGCATGGATGATTAATTTAATTAACTAAAAGAAAGATTAGTGATTCGTATAATCAAAGGTAAGATGGAGTAATTGATTAAATTCCTAATTAAAATAATTGGGGCTTTACAAAAATAACATAGTTTTTTACATTTTTTTACATTTTTTTACATTTTTTTGTAATTTGTTAATATACATTTAGATATTTAAAAAAAATAAAAAAAAATAAAAACCTGGCTCGGCTTTGCTAACTCATGGTCGAGTTCGCCCACGGCTTTTCTATACTATTGAAGGCACTGGTCACCCTAAGGTGACTGCGGACCGGCCCATGGTCAAATCCCATCACGGCCTCGGGCCTACTGCTTTGGGTTCCGGTTGGACTTTTGGTAACCGGGGGCATCGGCACCAGACCCTGCTAACTATAACCCAAGTCGGCTCCCTCTCTAGTTGGAAGCATGATTACAAAAAGGGTTAAAACCATTTTTTTTGTCCCTAAAAATATGATTAATATTTATTTTCATCATAAATTTTAAAAAATATTCAATACAGTCCTATATATTACATATCTTTGTCATTTTTGATCACTGACACTGACATTGCAGCCAAATGACTTACGAATGAAATATAGTTTATTTTTTATTTTTTTATTTTTACAAGTGACTGTATTTTACTTACGTAGAGCATGTTGATGTAGCAATTTATTTTAAAAAATGACAACATAATTAATTGTTTAACAAACAATATAATTAAACTCATTCACAAACAATACATAATTAGGTTAACAATATAACCAACATAATTAACAAACAATACATTAGATTAACAATACAACCAACATAATTAATAAATAATACAATCAAAACTTAATTATTTAACAAACAATATAATTAACAAATAGCATCTCCATGGATGCCGAGTAGCAAGGTAGCGTCCCGGAAATCTGATTCCCAGAGAGATGGAGGAAATCCAAGGCTGAATAGTAGTCGAGAACAAACCAAATCAACACATTCTAATGTGTTGCTAGCCTGCTACTAATTTATTCAACAATCTCTCTTTTAAATAAACCGATGTTCCACACAAAACATCAGTTTAATAAGACTCAAACGTTGAAGTCCATGCCTTAGATGACGTCCTTCAAACTGCAAATAAGTAGCTCCCTCACCTTCCAAAATGTTGGAAATTTGAGAGGCTTTGTTAGAATATCAGAAATCTAGTCTTCACTTTTGCAGTAAATGAGATTAATGTTAGGATATGGTCCAAGATCAACTTAGCTGCCGAATAAAGAAATAACTGAAGAATCGGGCCGAGCAGAATGCTAGGCCATGAAGTCCAAGATAGAAGAGTAGCTGGCTGAAGTATGGTTGTTCGGCAGCTTAGCCAAGCGGGCCGAAGAGTTGTTGTTCGGCAAGGTGTACTGGGCGAGCGGATGATTGTTTTTGTTCGGCAAAGCATAGGCGAACCGAACATCAATACGTGGTGTTGTGGCCGAAGAATGGTTGTTAGGCAAAAGCTCCACGAAGGACCTATTGGTTCATTGGAAGTATATGGCACCAATCCCAAGGGGGGAAGCTTGTGTCAAATGAAAAGATGTCTTGGAACTATAACAAGTATGGTAGACAGAATGGTGTGATAGTGGAGTGTTACACAAGTTGCAGAAAGGTGCTTTGGGATTTGAGCGAGGGAGATAGAAAAGAGGATGAAGTCTTCGTGAAAAGGACACGAGAACATTGAGAGAAATCAAGAGAACGAGAGCATAGTGGAGTTAAAGCAAGAAGAAGAAGAAAGGAAGGAGAGGGTTGGAGACGGAGGACTTTGAAGCTCAACTGCTGTTGGAGTTTATTTGCTTATGTGTGACTTAAGTGAAGTATTCGTTGATCTGCTTCCCTTCCTATTTTGTTGTATAACTTGTATTCTTGAGTTTGGGCATCAACTCAAGAGAGCCATTGTATGTTCTTGCTTGACATTTAGTGGATTGTTTGCCTACCGGTGCCACATGGTTAATTTTCTACTCGTTTTGTAGGGTTTCCACGTAAATCCTGTGTGTGTTGTCTCTTGTTTATAGTTCTCATTTTTCTTTGTGTTTGGCCTCATTGAGCTTACATCTCCTCTGAGGTCCCATTTCCACAATAATTAATAACTCCATCATTCATGAAATCCCTCACGAAATGATACTTCACATCAATATGCTTGCTTAACCATGTAGATCACGATTCTTTGAGAGCTTTATTGTTGCATTGTTGTTACAATAAATGAGAGTAGACCATCTTCTTTGAACTCCAGCCCTTCAAGAATCTTCTTCAGCCAAATTGCTTGACAAGAATAAGCTATTGCCGCAACAAATTCAGTTGCATTGGTTAACAATGCGACGATTGGTTGTGTAACACCCTTATCTGTTTCCGGACCCAAGTGTCACACCAGCCATGTCAGGGAATGAACCCCGGCCTAAGGCTGTATAAACTAAACATTTAATCATAATCAAAGCTAATATTAAGAAATATAAAGTCAAATACAACACTAATACGAACCATAATGTCTTAAAATTACACACAAGTCTAGATAGGAGTTAACATACTCCTCAAATCATACAACATAAAATGAGATAAACGACGTGGGCCAGGTGGTCAGAGCCAACTAAGGGAATCCAGGCCCTAACTTCCACTCTAAGCAGAGCCATGACCCTGCTTACTACCTGCAAAGGATCATTCAACAACAGGGTGAGCTACAGGAGCTCAGTGAGGTACTAACACTACTGTCAGGTTAACACACCTGTATACTTTCAATTTTAGATAATAAAAATATCAAATGTGAAATACAAAGACTGAATGATATTTAAAACATGGAAAGCAGCATGCTGATCATGATAAGAGTCATGGCAAAATTCAACTAAATCAAATGATATACTCATAGCATTTCTTTACTTTTTCATCATCAGAACGGGAGATGAATTCCACACATGTCAAGGTCCTCCCAGGTTGGACCGTATCAACAACCATGGGGTGACAAGCTATGGAAACAACTCCTCGTCTGGGGAAATAGATCAATTCCACACATGTCATGGTCCTCCCAGGTTGGACCGTATCAACAACCATGGGGTGACAAGCTATGGAATCAAATCCTCATTATCTATCATATTAGTGTCATCTACACCTCTACTTTCATACAACAGCACTAGAGTGGAATAAACCAACACTCAATATCTCTCCGGTCGGATCAACTCATCGGTCGTGAGCTATAATGAGTATATCACATTATACTAAGCGTGGCCGACGCCAGATGCTGGAAGGGGGTTTTGTTTTCTTGAAATCAGGAGGGTTTGAAAAACAGATAGTTGGACAAGTAAAAACAAAATTTATAAAATCACCCCTTCCCTACCTAGTACCGTACTCTCTGGCTCTATCGTAGAGCCACGTCTGGCCCAGGCATGTATTCGAGTATGGTGCAATGCACTAATATGTCTATCATGGCAATTTCTAAAAATGTGTAAATGTTTTCACATGCCTTTCATAACATAAATTTCAAACTCCGAATAAATAGGCAAGTCATGCTTGAAAACTGAAAAGCATTTCATGAAAACAATAATTGATTTCATAACATGAATTCTCCAAATATCAATACGATCAAAATATAAATAAAATACGATGATTTACAGTTGTGTTCCCTCACCTTAGTCTGAGTGATTCCTAAGGCTGACTAGGTCCTTCTACAAAGAAATGCTCCTTGCCCCTTGCCCTTCCCTTAACCTTAAATAAAATACGAACCTTTCAGGAATACGGAATTTGTATTCTTAAAGCATTCTCAATTCTAAACTCATTAGAGTACGATAGATACATCGATTGAACAGAGCATGTTTTCCCTTAGCATGGACTTCGTATTTCTAAGAAATCATAATACGGAGTTTTCCCCAATTCAGAGAATTAAACTCTAATTAATAACAACTATCGAATATCTCTAACATTCTCTTTAAACATGAATTTACTACTTGCTAAGCATGGCATGGTTATTCAAGATAATTCGACAAAATTTTGACAGAGTCTCCTCTGTTTCTAGGGTTAATTTCTAATATAACCATTCATCCATATTAAACATGTAAACACATGAATCAATACATGCAACACCTTCAACACTCTAGGCCCTTCTAACAGCCATACGCCTCATTCAACTATGAATTTACTAGGGTTTCCCCAATTGGGTACTTAGGGATTTACTTGAAGCTAGATCTACTGGCGTGAGGGTCGCAAGCGAGACGACGATTGGGCCCCAGGGCTACTTCGTCGGAAGGGCTGGTGGCGATGGTGGATGTCTTTGTGGTAGCTTCGCGAGCTAGGGCGGAGCCGCCGCAGGGTCGCTCTGCGTCTTGGTAGCGCATGCCCGGGAGGATGGCCGGAAAGGGGATGCAGGCCGGTGTTGGGCTGCAGGCTGGCCGGACAGGGAGGCGTGTAAAGCCCCGACCCGGATCCCGGGGCCTCGTGCACGTCCATAGACCGGCCGTATTCAAGTGAAGACGAGCCCCACTCGAATACAAGGCCTAAATGATAAAGAACATATAATATTATTTCCATTAATAACAAGAGTTACACAACGGAAATTTGAAATTTCAAAGTACACTATGGGCCCTACAAGGGTCCTAAAAATACATTGACTCTCTCTGAAAGGTTTGAGATCTTCGAACCTCAACACGCCGCTCCTGAGTCTGAGTTCACTATTCCTTTAATCCTGAAAAGAAAAGGAAATCAAGAAGAATGAGCTTTCGAAATGAAATCTCAGTAAGTTCCCTGCAGGGATCTCAACAAAACCAGTCAATAAGCAATATAGGAAATAAGTATAAATACAAGCAACCTGCATTCACGCCTCAAGACAAAAAGCAAGAACCTAGGAATCTAAAAATATTCAAAGCAAGAACTCCTAGTCAAACACTGGCCCTCGGGCCCGAAACAGAATTCCAAGAATCGATGACGCCAAAACTTTAAATTGACCCCGACCTCTGGAATTCGACCCTCCGGTCATACCTCGGTAGCGCCACCTCTCTCTTACGTGTTAACACGGTCAGTGTATCGTCCCACTGACAGGTTAGACCGCCAGAGTATCCTGCCCCTAGGATGGAACCATCAGAGACGCCGGGGTGTCCTCAACCCTGAACGCTCCACTCTCACTTGAGCATTCGCTCCACTGAACCAGAAAATGAACCCGTCCGGAGCATGCTTACCCGGCCAGCACACGAGACCATGTTTCCACGGTCAAGTGTCGGCCCACGGGCCAGCGTGTCCAACGAGCATAACAAGCAATAAAAGATGGGCGGAAAGGAAGGAAAACAAGCAAACATAGGTACGCGCATGCATCCAATAACAGAAGTTCAATGGCACATGCTAAAAGAAATAGCATTAACAAACACAAAGAAAACCCAAAGATGGGCCGGAATCGAGGCGAAGGTAACTTACCGAAGTCACGAAGTTTGGTGTTCCAAGGAACCAACTCCCCTCTCATCAACGTCAATCCCGATAATAAACCCATATTAACAATCATATTCATGCATTATCCCTATATGCATGCGGACGGTTCACTAATGGGTTGTATTCAGGCCTAGTGGGCCTCTGCCAACCCCTTATTAATGATCTGCCTCCTTTCTTCATTAAAAGTTATGGTACTCTAGTGGTTAGGGGCCTCTGCTCTTACAAGGAGGTCTAGAGTTCAACTCTCATTACCTACAAGGTTTTATTTATTTATTTATTTATTTATTTATTTATGTTCCTCCTTCTCTGCTATTCTGGCCCATTAGTAAGGCCCATCAAATTTGACTAGACCCATTTCAATCAACCAAATGTCTCCACATCTAATCTATTAGAACCCAATCACCCAATGTGATTAAACCTAATCGGCTAAAGAAGCTAGACCCGACCCAATTTAATCAAACCAGACCCCGATATAACAGACTCAATCAAGTTTGAGCAAAAACCCAAGTCCAACTCCCTTCGTATTTGGATTCAATTAATCCAAACCCGAATTAAATCAATTCCTTATTTGCTCTAATCTGATTAATTAAATCAGCAATCCAGGCCTGTTACTGTTCACAACCCAACTATTAGACTCAACCCAATTATCTTTTCAAAGTGGATTCAGACCCGTTAATATTAAACCCGTTAGTGATTTCAAAACAAATCCGCAACCCGTTAACAGATGTCTTCTTCAACCTCCAGGCGCTTGTCACCGGCTAGGAACGCGGTCTTCTCCGGCGATGCCTGGCTGCAGGAGTTGCCTTCATCGACGGTGCCCGTCGGCCGGAGTTACTGCAGGCGTTATCGGAGCGCCTTCCTTCCTTCCCTCGGCCGAGAAATACCCTCGCCGGTGCACCGCCCACGTCTGTGATCAGACGGTTCACATAGTACCCCCCCTCCCCTTTTCTCTCTGTCTCTCGTTTTCCCGAAGTTATGTATGCAAGGAAACTTAAGAAAGAGATCAAGAAGACGTGGCTTACCGGAGAATCGTTATTCCATTGATCTTGTCCGCGAGGAGGCTCCGCTTCTTCTACCAATGTTCTTCTAAGGGTGATCTGGCTCCATGAACGCAACCTCGACGTCTCCTTCTCCCCCTCTCTCCCTTTCGATCTTGTTGTCTTTCTTTTCCTCACTGGACAGGCGGCGGTGGTGCTACTTCTTCGTCGATGTTCAGAGATTTTCAAGAGCCTCCGTATTTATAGAACTCTCAACTGAGTTCGGATTAATCTCTATAATCTTATTTGAATTTGGATGACGCCTTATCTTTTAGTTTAACTTTGTTTCTAGAAGCTCGTCGGCGATAATCGACTTTAGGGCGGCTACGCGGCGGCGTCGCGGCGTGGCGCGCTGGAGAAGAACGGATCGGTGTGCTTCGTGATCAGTTTACTCCATCGGGCGGCCTAGAAGCGATCTCGCGATCTCATGGTCCCTATCCCATCACCCTGCCTCATAATCGCCTCTATCTTGGGTCAACGACCACGATTTCATCGTGACGAGCGGTTGGATTGGTTCCGGTTGCCTCGAACTTAAATCGTTTCTTTAGATGGCCGTCTTTGATTGACCCGCACAATGAGGTCACACGCACGCTTTCTTTACTGATCATATCGAACGGCCGGATTACCTCCATCGCGTGTCCTCACGTATCTTGACGTCCACGTGTCTCCCTATGGTTATTCCAGATGATCTTCTCACAGTTTTTGCAACCAAGCCCCTTTCTTTTTATCCTATTACATGAAGGTCCTCCTCACAGAGGAAGATGCCCATTTTTATTAGGTCCCTGAGTTTTATAAATTTACAATTAGGTCCCCTGGTCCAGAAAGAGGGACAATTATCCTTCCAATCCTCGGTTTTCTTCAAAATTACCATCAGGTCCTTTCTCACCCCAATCCATTTAAATTATTTTAAAACTCTTCTTTTAAATTCATAATTCTTCTCTTTCTCTTATTATCACCTTAATAAAACTTTATAAGTTTAAGATATATGTTCTTATCGAATAACAAATATCACTATCGAATAATTTGATATTTAATCAAATTTTCTCGTCATTACGACTAACATAACAATTATCCACATAACTACTTTGAAATTCGAAGATTAAGAACATCATTAATATTTTAATTAAGAATAGTAACTAGAAACTTTATTTCCACTAACATTCCAAGAACAAATCCTTAGAGACTCTCTCTTATCTCCTAACAAATTTTGAAAATAATAAACTAAAACTTAATGATTAGAAAAGAAAAGAAAAAATATAATTCCTAAAACTATGGGCTTCACAAGGCGAGCAAGGGCGGTGTGGGGAGAAGTGCTCGTTGGCGTCCGTGTGGCTGGGGGCGGCTTCAGGCGGTGACCGACCCTGGCTAGGGCTCGTCTTGTGGCCGAACAGAGAGAGAAGAGAGGGGAAAGGCTGTCACCGGAGTGGCTCTCGCCGGTGAGGGTTGCGGGCATGAGTGATTCAGCTCGAAGGGGAAGGGGAGATCGTGAGGGAGAGGGAGATGAGGGTTTTCTCCCTCCCTCTCTCTTTCCTCTCTTTTATAAATATAAAGTAACTTTATTAAAGGCTATAATTTAAATTAAAATATTATTAATTCCCTTTTTACTGTACGAGCACGGGAGTTAACATTTCCCCCGACCAAATCCACATTTTGCGGATCGAGACAAATAATTTATTAATTAATATTTTATCATTTTGTTATTTTATTCATTCTTTAAGTCCTTTCGGTGGTCACGGACCCTACTGTAACTTCACGGGTCGCACTACGCACCCAACCAGATCCAAGTCTTCCGGCTTTTGACCCGCCAGTTATACTTTATCGGAACTCATTTTTTTGTCCCATATTTCCAACCAAATAATTGAGATTGATTAACACTTACTAATTCCTCCAATTAATAAACCGAAATTAATCTCTCCAGTCTATCTCCAACTATTTCATGTCCAATTGGTCTGGCCCAATGCGGCCTTCTCTGGGCCCAATAGTCGCATGGTTGAACTTTTAATCGGTTAAATTCCTGATTTTCTTTAATTGGGTTGTTAAAATAATTAATCTCTTTTATGTGTTAATTAATCTCAGTGATTTCTCTAGAAAAATAATTTATTTAATCGTAAAAATTCCGGAGCGTTACAGGTTGCTACTTTGATAACCATGAAACAGTTCATGTTCCCAACATGAAAACATAAACAGATGTGTTTTTCAATGATCAGAATCTCCAACATAATCACTATTTGTAAGAACACAATCTCCTTAGTACCTTGCAAGTAATCGAGAATTCTTTTTCATCCAAAAGATGAATCCTTTTGGACACTCCATGTATCTACTAATGACATGTACAACAAGCATTATATCATGCCTTATGCGATTAAATACATTAAACTCCTACAACTGCTTGGTAAAGACTGTTGTCAGCCTTCTTTCCTCCATCGTATCCTTGTTTAGCTTCAAACCAAACGTAGACGGTGTATTCATAGGATTACAATCCTTCATTTGAAACATGTCCAAGATTTCTCCCACATATACTTGTTGGGTTTGAGTGTCCAAGACCAACTTGGCTGTCGATCTGAAAGGCTGCGATGTAGCGAACCGAGAAGAAAGCTGGGCCGATGTGTAGAGTCTGAGACACAGAGCCGATGTGTGGGCCGATGAGTCACACATCGACAACGGTGTTCGAAGCGTCAGATCGAAAAATGCATATCAGATGGATGCTTAGGACCGGTATACTTGACAAACAGTTGTTTGCTTGTTCTACCTGACACCAATCCCAATGTAGGAGCAGTGATTGTCGTGAGGAAAAGGTGTCTTGGAACTACCACAGGTATGATGGGCAGCATGGTGTGACATGGAGTGTTGTACACGCTGTAGAAAGGTGCTTTTGGGATTCGAGCCAAGAAGATAGAGGAGAGGTTAAGTCATCTTGGTGAGACAGACTGCACAACAGAGAATCCAAGTGTGAACAAGTGCACCAGTGAAGCAAGCAGAAGAAGAAGAAGGAAGGAGACGTTGGAGGTGAAGGACTTTGAAGCTCAACTGTGGTTTGAGTTTATTTGCTTAAGCTTGTATTAAGTTAAGTATTTACTGATCTATTTGTCTATTCCTATTCTTGTTTGTAATCTTGAGTTTGGGCATCAAGTTACTCTGTAGTTCTTGCTTGAGATTTTTGTGGATATCTCTGTGTACCGGTGCCCCATGGTTTTCCCTCGATTTGTAGGGTTTCCACGTATATCTTGGTGTGTTGTTTCCTGTGATTGTCATTAGTGTTCTTTGTGCTAGTTCTCACTGAGCTTATATCTCTTCCTCTGAGGTCCATCTGCGCAACAATACTTCTTTTGATAAATAAGAATGCTACTAGAGGATTGCAACACTTATATGCCAAGAAAGTAATGGATCATGCCAACATCAGACATTTCAAATTCAACCATCATGGATTTCTTAAAGCTTTAATTTCAAATATGGTTGTACTACTTCCAATATGGATTAGATCATTTACATATAAGCAAACAATGAGCATTTTCTCAACATCCTCAACTTTTATGAAACACGTATGTTCATAAGTACATTTTTGAAATCCTTCATTTAAAAAATAAGTTACCAAGCCCGTAGAGCTTGTTTTAATCCATATAGACCCTTCTTTAGACTATACACTTTATGCTCATTTCCATATTTCACATAACCGAGAGGTTCATCGATAAATACCAGTTCCTTCAAATCTCCATGGAGGAATGTTGACTTCATGTTCAGCTGGAAGATAGGCTATGAGTCTTGAGTTGCAAATGCAATCACCAATCTGATTGTGTCATGCCTTGCAACATAGGCAAAGACTTCTTTATAATCAATACCAAACTCTTTGTTATAGCCATTGGCCAACAAGCGTGCTTTGTACTTGTTGACTTCACCATTCTCCTTCAGCTTTGTCTTGTAAACCCAATTCACACCAATTGTTTTGTGTCCTTTTGGAAGATCAGATAAATCTCAAGTGTCACTCGTTTCGATGGCTGCAATTTCAACATCCACAGCCTTCGGCCATTTTGATTCTTTGATACCATTTTCAAACATTATAGGATCACAATCTGAAAATAGAGGAAAATGAGTGAGTGGGTCTTCAGATTGATCAATTCCAGTTACCTCATAATCTGATATCCATACTGGCCTCCTTCGAATTAGTGCTATTGGAGTGATTCAGAGGTTACAGGAGTTCCATTTTGAGGATTCTCAAGTGCAATAGTTGTTGGAGTAAGGTGTTATTGAACATGTGGTTTGCTTCATCACCATCTTCTCCAACAAAACTAGTTGGAATTGGCTCTCCAAATACATTTTTGCTCCATTCCCAAATTTGATCATCATCAAAAACAACATCTCAGCTGAGATGTATTTCCTTAGTGTTAGGATTATAAAGCTTATAAGCTTTTAACTGATCACTAACATGAAGAAAAAAAACAATTTTCTCCCTTGTCATTCAACTTCTTCCTCTTCTGATATGGAATATGTATGCAACACACCCAAAAATTTTGAAGTGATCAACAACTGGTTTCCGTCCACACCATGCTTCCTCTGGTGTCATATTTTGAACAGCAAGTGTGGGACTTCTATTCAATATATGAATGCTCCAGTTAACTACTCCAACCCAAAAGCTCTTTCGAATTCAACTCCTTATTAAAAGGCTTCACACCATATTTAGAATAATGCAATTATTCCTTTCAAAAAGCTTATAAGCTACTTTAAGCTACCACTTGATTGCATGGGTCTCACAGAAACTTGCAAATTCATGTGACTTATATTCTCCACCACGATATGTGAGAAATTTTTTTTATGGGACTGGCAACTTCTTTCTCAACCAACACTTTGTAGCTTTTAAAGGCTAGAAAGGCCTCAAACTTCGCTTGCAAAAAATAAACCTTTTGCCACTAAAATCATCAATGAAAGTAAGTATATATCTCTTACCTCTGTTAGAGCATGTGGTTTTGCCCGAAAATGTCGGAATGAACAAGCTCCAGTGCAGCCTCCGACATCCATGATTTCCCTTGCCAAAATTAATTATGATGTTGTTTGCAAACAACACATTCTTCACAAACTTCAGGAGCTATAATTTGAGGAAGACCAATCACCATTTTCTTATGTTGTAAAGTCTTCATCCTGCCGAAGCTAGGATGCCCATATATAGCGAAAATGTCATAGCCATTCCTTCTCTCTCCAATCTTGCAGAAATACATGAGTGAGCGATGCCATGGAGATACAATGGAAACATTCTGTTGGTTCTCATTTTGACCAACTTCTCATCTTCAATTCTATAGACTCCACTTTTTATAGAGATTCCATATCCCTTTTCTTGTAGATGACCAACACTGAGTAAATTTGTTCTCAAATATGGGACAAAGAGAATGTTAGAAATAGTTTGAATAGAATTTCTGTTGGTTTTAATTGCTACCTTTCCCTTTCCCATAACAAAGACTGTAGAGCCTTCACTAAACTTCACAACATCATAAAAGTCTTCATCCAATTCAGAGAATACAGACTTCTCTCCACTCATATGGTTGTCCAGTGTCTAAGTACCACAAATTCTTGTGGGTTTCCTGCTGCACGTGACAAGCCATCAATAAAGACACTTCTTCCTTCTCAACAAAATTGGATTGCTTTCCACAATCTCTCCTTAAATTAGTATGACACTTTGACTTGTAGTGGCCAAATTTGTGACATATCTAGCATTCAATTCTTGATTTGTCTCTTGACTTTGACTTGTAAGACGTTGAATGATTGTTGTTGTTGTCTGGACTTTTCCTCTCCCTTTGAGAGTTAGAATCTTCAGATTTCTGATTTGAGTGTTTACCATCGTTACTGCCTCTGCCTCTCGCACTTCCTCATTCTTTGCTTTGAGATCCTTCAACTTCTTCCCTTCAAACTCCATTTCTGTACATCTGTCAGCACAACACATGCTGTTGGTTCTATTACTCTAGAAACAACTATCCAATATTCTTTGGACCGCATAAAAAATTCTCCATGAGCATGCTGCAATGGTCATAGTGACCATCAAAGTGTGGAATGGTTGGCTACACAAAAGTTTCAAAAGTCATGGTGGAACTCTAACTTGTCTCTGATACCACTGTTGTAAAATGGAAGAGAAAAATAATAAACTAAAATAAGGCAAACAGAGTTGGACTGAAACTCACACTTCATTAATAAGGAAATGGTCATATTATATAGGCTAAAAACAAACGGTTACAAGCACAAAATATATTGACACCACTAACATCATGCTAAAGAACTCCCTACAAACTAGGTAACAAACAAAAACAAACTACACAACTCCTGAAGACTAGGACAAACCAAATCAACACATCCTAACGTGTGCTATTAATTTTTTTAACAAAGGAAATATGGGTTGGATGTAACCAAAGAGAAAAGGGGTAAAGCCATTTTTAGTCCCTGAAAAAGGGACCAATGTTCATTTCCATCCCAAAGTTCAAAATTTGTTCAATATGGTCTCTATGTATTGCATATTTTGACATTTTGGGTCCCTATATATTCCGTATTTTGACATATTTGGTCCCTATTGCTGATGTGGCGGTCATGTGGAATACCATTAATGAAACGCATATAATCTTTTTATTATTATGTTTAGGTCGTTATTTTGCTGATGTGGGGTGATAAGTGGCAGTATATGCTGATGTGGACCGTATTGAACAAATTTTAAATTTTTTGGATGGAAATGAACATTGGCTTTGTTTTCAAGGACCAAAAATGGCTTTAACCCAAGAGAAAAACATAGAATTCAAGAGCATCCCCAACCTATCTTCAATTAGATGCTACTTTGTGATGAAACTTTAATCACCTTAGAAATTAGACTGATATCCAAGCGCCCATATCTTGGTTTGTGAAGGAACTTTAATCAGTTTAAAAATTATTTGCGATATTACTTTTATCATATTTATAAGTTCCGTCGGGTAGCCTACATGTTGTATATTGTGTTGCAACACAGGAAGCAACTCGCTACGTTGGTATTTCTTGTTAGTTTCATAGGAGCTGTTGTGTGGCTTTAGTTGTAACTCAAGTTGTAACTCTTTCTCATAGAAGCTTACAAAGAGTATTCACACACAAACAAGGCAAACCACAAAGAAAGGAGACACAAGAGTTGGTAACCCAATTCAGTTGTACAAGCTTACGTTTGGGGGGCCAAGCTCGGAGAAGACAATCGACTAAAGGAGTAGAAAAGACAAGAGTACAAAAGCTCCACTCACTCCCTCACTCTATCATAAGCACCTACTCTCTTGATTGATGATAACCACTATCACCCTTCTCCTAAGAGACTACTCTAGTCGGCCCACCTCAATCCTCAGTCTTTGCCTTATATAGACGCCTCCCTGCCTTCATAACACAACTGTAACATCCCAAAATTTCTTAAGTGAAATTCAGTTGAGGTTAATTAACTTAAAACAGAGAAATTAATATTAATCTCAAGTTAAAGAAAATTAGAATAAAATGGACCGAAATCCATTCTCGCAACTATAGGGCCGGGAGAGGCCATAATGGGCCAGGCCAGAGTTATATAGAATAGTTGCAGATGGATAGTCAACCGAGTTGGATTAATTAAATCAGAGATTAATTTAATGTTAATTAATCCATATAATTAAGTAGGAATATCGGACAAAAGTTAGAGTCTCGATAAAGTAGATCTAGCCTAGTCAAAAGCCGAGATTCGCGGATCTGGGTCGGGAGAAAAGGACGACCCGTGATGCTGATCGGCCCATGCTGCCATAGTCGCCCCACCTGTGATTCGGATCTGGGTCGGAAGAATTATTGATAAGATAATAATTTTAAATAGTGATGTGACATAAAGTAAAAGATAAAGTATTATAAAGTATTTAAAAGATAATATATTTTAATTAATGAAATAATTGTTAAAAAAAAAGCTCTGTCTTTATAAAGACAGAGATGAGAGAAAGAGAGAGAGAGGAACGAATCTCTCTCTCCCTCTTTCCCTCTCTCGTTCACTGAGGTGTCCGCCCCCCCCCTCACCCCCCCCCCCCGCCCTTCGAGCCGCCGGTGAGACCCCGGTCACCGCCCACCGCCTTCGCCATCCTCACGGCCTCCAATAAATGGCTTGCCTACGGGCCATGCCATGCCCAAGTAACCACCTCTTCCTCCTTCTTCCGGTGAGAATCGGACGCCGGCGACCACCACGCCTTCCCCTCGCCAGATCCGGCGAGATCTAGTGAGATCCAACGAGGAAATTCTCAGATTTCCAAGGTCGACCCCCTGTGAGCTTTTCAACCTTGAATGAATGAAGAGTTTAGTTAATTTGGGAAGAAAGGCCCTAGATTGGAGGTTTGGAGTTGCATGAAACTAGTGAAGGACTAATGAAGTCATGAAACTATCTAAGTGGGGTTTAATTGATGAAATCCAGTAGGAGGTAAAAGGATTTATGCTTGTTATGTGGTTATAATGTGTCCATGTGTTTGATGTTTTCATTAGAAGGTTGTATGATAATTAAGTTAATTCATGTTAAATGTGTGTATGTTTGTAGTATTTCGGAGCCCTTCAATTAAAGGAGGTGCTGTCGAAATTTTGATGATTTCCTTAGAATATTCATGTCATTCTAGCAAGTCATTACCTTAGGGAAAGCATGTTAAGTGTCCTTAATCTCCATGAAATGCATGCTTAAGGTCACCAATTATGTTAGTGATGAAAATGATAATAGTTAGATAGAAAAGTTAATTTCGTATTCTCATCGTATTCTATTAGTTTATATTAGAGTACGAGTCAAGAATACGGACTCCGTATTTATAGAATTCTCATTTCAACTATCAGGTAAGGGCAAGGGAAAGTCTGCCGCCGAAGGACCGAGCCAGATCTAAGCTTGAGTCAGACTAAGGTGAGGGGAATCTACCTGTATAGTTCGTCTGTTTTACCATATTCTTATACGAGTCAGATTTCAGTTTTGAAATCATGAACTATGAGTTTTTATGAAAGTTTCTAGAGTTTTATAAAACCACTTCATGCTTAGTATTCAAGAATGTAAAAGAGAAATGAAGCATGTATGATGCTTAGATTACATTCTATTGATATACATGTATAGACCCGTGATTGGCTCGTGTAGAGCCGTAGAGTCTGACATTAATCGAAGTTAGGAGAGGGGTGATTTAAATTCTGTTTTAAGTCCGAACTATCTGTTTTAAAAACACTTCCATTTTATAAAAATCAAAACCCCCTTTCCATTCCTTGGGATGCTTAGTGTACGTATATATTGTCGACCTCTTGTATCAGATATACATGTTGGTCGCTGGCCATACAGTATTGAAGTAGATGTGTAGTCCGAGAATAGTCTTGTGTATTAGATGATGCCGCATTCCTCGCCTTCTCGAGATAGAGCTCATATCTCGAGGAGAGAGAGGTACAGTGCATTACCTGTGGGAACGCTCTGTATCGTGAGTTAATTCACAAGACAGTAGAAACAGATACTCGCTATATACATTTTAAGAGAATACTTTGATCAATGTTTACTTGCTCAAGATTGATATAGTTTTTATTTTTAATTCGATTGTTTTCTATTCATGGTTTATATGCCGCTTTTCCTTTACGCTTTTAATTATTTTACGTACGATTACACGATATAGGTTGTTTCAGCTCGGCTGAGCTCCAAAGTAGCTTCGCCTCTCTTCTTGATAATCGCTGCTAGGACGTTAGATGAGTACTTCTAGCGTGTCGCCCCACCACGAGTAGAGGAGATGTACTATAGCTGGCTCTGAATCGAAGTCTAGATATCCTGTTACTTATTTATGAGTGTTGTGAGACTTATGTTCCAGACAATATTTTAATTGGTGTTGTATTAAACTATATCTATCGTTTGAGGATTTTGTTATAATAAGTTGCTTAATTACCTTCCGCTTGTTGTTAATTTCCCAGTTAATTAGCAGATTGCAGCCTTAGGTTTAGGGTTCATTCACTAGATCTGGCTGGTGTGACACCTGAGTCCTGAAAAGGATAAGGGTGTTACATACTATCTCCTTTAGGATCTCCTGGGCTACACCCAGACCGGATTGGCTCTTCAATTCACCAACACCCTTACCATAGCTAAGTATCTTGTCTTCATAATACCATGCCAAGTACATCTCCAGTAGCATCTTCATATGGAGTCTTCATGTCCTTACTTTGTCAACCATGCTTTGACTATGTTTGACTTTGTCAACTATCTTGCCTTGGTTTGTCAACTTTCTTGTCTTGGCCACTCCTATCTCCTACTAGATCACAGAAGCTGATATTACCTCTTGAGACTCGAGGAGCTGGTGGTGTGAGTACAGTTCAAGCGTGATTGAGAAGTTAAGCTTACAAAGGGAACCACCCCTTTTTTTTATCTAAATCTTTAGGACACTAGATTTAGATTTCATCTGTATATGAATACAGAAAATCTTTTGGTTTAGACTATATAGCGTCAAAATCAATCAAGTCAGGTCAAGCTCTGAAACAAAGAGACGAGACCAAGGGCAAAACTTCTGTACATTTCATTTCACAGTACAAACAGTATCTGAATTGAAAATGATTTACTTCTTTTAAGAATGCAAACATGCCTCTATTTTTAACTAATCCATAAATAAATAAATAAATAAATAAATATATATATATACATATATATATATATATATATATATATACATACGTGTTCAGAGGGAGGGCATTGTAATCGTAGTATACTTGGATAATTCTGGCTAGTTTTGTCTTCAAGATCGAGACGATGGAAATCAGTTTCTTGAAAGTTGTCTATGATATATTTTTTTTTGAAATGAGTGAATAAACCACATTTTATTTAAGATAATAGTAGTTCGTTACTGCTATGTTCAAAAGGAAGTTAAAGGATTACAACGTTTAAGTGTCCTTTTTGCCCAAGCCTTTTGTTTCACTGGTCCCCTTCTCTCTCAACCAGTTCCCCCTACTGAGCCGTCCCCAAAGACATCCCCATCTTCATCTTCTCACTCTAACATATGATAAAATTAAGAACATCTTATAGTAAAGGCCTTTTACATGCATGGAGACCTTCATGAAGAAGTGTTTATGGTGTTGCCCCCTGGATTTCATTCTTCCCATTCTACAAGTTTGTAAATTGCAAAAGTCACTCTATGGTCTCAAACAAGCTAGCAAGCAATGGTTTTCTAAGTTGTTCTCTGCTTTACGTGGTTATCAGCAATCTAAATCAGACTACTCATTATTTATCACAACTAGTTCCATCTCTTTCACTGCTCTTCTTGTCTATGTTGATGATGTCATACTTTCCGACAATGATATCCAAGAGATTAGCAGCATTAAATCCTATCTTCATGATTCATATATTCAAGATCAAAGATGTAGGGGATCTCAAATTTTTTTGGGATTAAAAATAGCCAGATCTTCAAAAGGCATCTCTCTCTCTCTCCCAACGCAAGTATGCATTGGAGATCCTTTCAAATACAGGCTATCTTGCCTCTAAACCTGCCTCAACACCAATGAACTCCACACTTAAGCTGTCTAAAGACCAAGGAGATCCTTTATTAGGCATCTCATTTTATAGAAGACCCATTGGCCGACTTCTCTATCTATGTACTACAAGACTTGATCTTTCCTTTGCAATCCAACAATTAAGGGCCAGTTTGGTATGTGGGAAAGTAATAACTTTGCAGGAAAAAAGTAAAGGCCATTTAAAGAACAACTTTCTACGTGTTTGGTATTAAAATGAACCATGTAAAGTAATGGTTGACTTGTAATTATTTTCCCTTTGACTGTGGAAAGTGTTTCATAGGGGTGGGAGGTGTGAAAAGGATTACATAGTTCTTTTGCAAAAATATAAGATATGTAAAATTTTAATTTTTCCCATCTATTAACCAATTATTTCTTCTCGATCTTGTCCTATCTTTCTCTTGAGAACCCTAAACCCGTATACTTCTTCCTTTTTAGAAAATCAACGCAAGTTTTTCTTCCTCTCCAACTATTTTTTTTTTTTTGCTTTTTTGAGAATCTTTTCTTGTTTGATGTTGTTTAATTTGATTCTAATTTCATTAAGAAAATCATTGAGACATGGATAAATATAATGTATAAAATGAAGGGGGTATTTTTGTGTTATACTTCTCTTTTTAAATTTGTTTTATAAATTATTCAAAACTTTTGATTGAGAGAACTAACTCAATGGGTGACAAGTAAAATAAAAATAAAAGAGGGGGTTATGGGTATTATTGAAAAATAAAGAGGTGACAAGTGATTTGGTTATTTTTCAGGGGGTGACAAGTAAAAAACTCTCATATAAAACCCTATGTTACTAACTAGAGTAATCAAGGGCAAAATTGAGAATAAACATTACTTTGCATGGAAAGTCAATTAATACCAAACGGATGAATTAACTTTATATACATTTAAATTACAGTTTTTATTAGACATAACAAACATTGTAATGTGAAAGTAATTACAAGGAAAGACTTTGCAGGGAAAAATATTTCAGGGAAAATCATTCCCTGCAAAGCACCAAACGGCCTATAAGTCAATTCATTTTAGCTCCTACTTCAATCCATTTATAGGCAGCTTAAAGACTTTTGCGATATATCAAGGCAGCTCCAGGTCAAGGTCTTTTATTTTCAGCCAATTCTTCTCTTCAGTTGAAGGCTTTTAGTGACTTGGATTGGGCTAGTTGTTTGGATTCTCACAAATCAGTTATTGACTTTTGCATCTTCCTCGGTGACTGACTCATCAGTTGGAAATCAAAAAAACAAACTATTGTTTCTCGTTCTTCATCCAAAGCTGAATACAGAGTATTAGCTGCCACCACTTGTGAAATTCAATGACTCTTCTACCTTTTAAAGGATCTTCAAGTTCCTACATCCAACCCTGCCCTCATTCACTGTGATAATTAGTCCGGCCTTCATATTGTTGCCAATCCAACTTTCCATGAAAGAAAACATATTAAGGTTGATTGCCACATTGTTCGTGAAAAAGTGCATTCGGGCTTAATTTATCTTCTTCCTATTAAATCTTGTCATCAATTGACCTATATTTTTACCAAACCATTAGCTAGTATTCAGTTTCAAATCCTAGTTTGCTAGCTGGGAATGCTTGATATATATATTCTCCAGCTTGCGGGGGTATTGCCAGAATCAATTGATCATAATTAATTCTCTGCAGTTTGCTCCTGATTAGTTTCTTAATAAGATTAACAAATAATTTTGTTATGATTAGTTTGTTAGGTGGTTAGTTTGTTAGAACCAACTAAATGTGTATATAAGACAATACTTGTACTTATGATAATATACAAGTTTTCACTCTCTTCAATTAGGAGAGTTTTTATCATATTTCATTGCAAAAGTCCAAATATAGACCGGTGAACCATTGAAACCTTGAAGAGTGAAATGCGTGGAAACACTATCAGAATTAAAAAGAACTGATGATCATTCAGAAGAGATATAACCTACATAAATGCCTGAGGTACAGGAGGCTCCTCCATCTAACTGATTATTCCAAATTGTCTAAAGATAAGGCAAGGATCATTAAAAATTAAAATAGGTGTTAAGGGATAAAATGGTAAAATGACATTAATGACAATTAAATGCTCTTAATGAGCAACTTGGCAAGGGGATAAGAAGGAGGACTAGGCTAAGGCGGTAAGGGAAGGAGGAGAAGGACAAGTGGACATCCCCTGCAGGTTCTCTTCAAGCTCTCCAAGCTCCCCAAGCTGCAGGTCCTTTCTCTGAGCTCCAAGGTTCTCTCCAACCTCAAGCTCTCTAAGGCTCCCTCCAAGCTCCAAGCTGCAAGCTAAACCTCAAGCTCTCCAAGCTCCCCAAGCTGCAGGTCCTTTCTCTGAGCTCCAAGGTTCTCTCCAACCTCAAGCTCTCTAAGGCTCCCTCCAAGCTCCAAGCTGCAAGCTCAACCTCAAGCTCTCCAAGCTCCCCAAGCTGCAGGTCCTTTCTCTGAGCTCCAAGGTTCTCTCCAACCTCAAGCTCTCTAAGGCTCCCTCCAAGCTCCAAGCTGCAGGCCAACTTCAAGCTCTCCAAGGCTTTCTTTGAGCTCCAAGGCTCCCTCCGAGCTACAATCTCCAGGCTCCTCTCTCGAAGCCAAGGGGCTCTTCCTCCAAGCTCCAGCAAAAAGGCTCTTCCTCCAAGCTTCTCAAGCCCTCCCCAAGATGATCTTCAAGATCCCTCTCCTCCATGGCCAAATCAGGCCCAAGCTTCCTTCAAGCCATCCACCAAGGCCGGTCATCACCACCACGGCTGAATCATCTCCAAGCTCCAAGGCTAGCCACCACCTCCATGACCGAAAGAGTCCTTTCTCTCTCTCTACGAGCTCCGGAGAGCTTCCCCCTCTCTCTACTTCGGCCGGCAAGCTTCGAGGTTCTTACTCCTTTTCTCCGACGAGCACCGGCAGCCCTCTCTTCTTCCCCCATGAGTCCCTGCTGGCTCCCGATGAGGTATACTTTCTCTCTTGATTATATGATCACTGGAAGGCCTCCCACTCTCTTCGATGAGCTTTGTTCCGGCTGCGAACCTTCTGTTCTTCCCTCGATCGTGTGAGCCTGAGTGATGCTCTTTCTCTAATGAATTCCGGCGTGTGAGCCTGAGTGATGCTCGTTCTCTAATGAATTCCGGCGAGCGACGAACTCTCCCTCTATTGACTGCGTGAGAACAGTGAGCTCCTGTGCATTCTCCTCTTTCTCTTTCTCTCAATTGGTTGAATGAGATCGACGGGTTCCGACCCTCTCTCCCTCTTCGATGGACTCTGGCCGGTGAACCGCCCTATCTTGTTCTTCAGAACTGTTGTCTTCCTCTCCAAGAGGGTCAAAAGCCTTGTAAATCACTCTTACATAGTGGATTGCCTCCTCGGTGAGGCCCGTGGTTTTTTCCCCGGATTCACGGGGTTTTCCACGTAAATGGGCGCGTGTTTTACTTCTTTGTCTGGATGTTCTTACTCTTTTTCTATGATCTTCGTCCCTCAAAATATAAATTTTGACCGTTAGACTAGATCGGTGTCGATCCCAAGGCGATACCAATTTTTAGCCGTAACAATAGGGATATGCACACTTTTCTCTTATATTGAGTTTAAGGTGGATAATTCAAACCATTCCTATTCTGTGCCTGTGAGACGTGCAAGCAAGCTGAACGGATGGATCTAGAATCGCTGGATCAAGAGCCAGGCCCCAGGGGGAGTGGCTGACTAGTGCTAATTAAGGATAACGTCTGCCTACGACCCCACATCACAGCTGGCACAGCCACACGGGCACCGAATGGAATAGATGAATGCAGGCATGAGTGTGCCAGTTGGATGCTTTTGATTGCTGAGAGGCATCTCGCATGACACGCCATGTTAGATGAGCCAGACGTACCTCATGGATACAGTGTATGCTAGTAGTGATTGAAATACATGCTGATGCCGAGCTGGAAGGAACCCAGCAATCAAACATGGCGTGCATCCCGCGGACTAGTATTCCTCTCTTCGCTCCATGATAGGCGCCGATTCGAGTGGTCGACGATGGGAACCGTGTGGACGACGACCATTCGTCCCATTGTCAACCTGTCCAGGCCTCCTGAAGGTTCCAGGACATACGGTTTGTTGTTGCTCATAGTCATACTAGTATCAGTCAGATCAACGCACGCAGATTGCAGACTCATTTTGATTGACCAAGCATTGTTCTTATTAGAAGAAAGAGGATTCCAAACGACCACCCAAATAATAATAAGAATAATAATAATAATAATAATAATAATAATAACTCCCTCTCGGTTCATCAAGTATACTTACTAATTAATTATTATATTTAAAAAAGAGACGAAGGCGTGTTACCGGTTTGATATTTGGATAAGGTCGTCGTCCTCTTTATCGTGTGCCAGTTAATTACCATTTGTCTTTTGCAAATTCCAAGTCTTTGTTGTGAGCTATCTATCTATCTATCAGTCTATCACACGTCTCCTCAGATCCCATTCCAACCTCGCACCCTCCCTGTCCTTTATTTATTTTTTCTTTTATCCGGCCATTCTCTCTCATCCTCTCGCCATGTGTGCCTGCCTTAGCCTATATATATATATATACTTGTTGGGGTATTGACGAATTACATGCGCCCGAAAGAACCCTAACAACCTCAAAATCGTTGTTCCCCTCTCTTCTTCAAAAGAATCAAAACTTGGTTCTTCTCCATCTGCTATCTAAACCTATCTTAGTGCTATCTTTATATCTATATATTCACATCCACAATATCCATATGGTGGATTTGGACTGGAAATCATTAAGGAAGATGGCAACACCGGAAGTATCAGCTAGATCACCCAAACTTCAGTCTTCCGACGACAAGTCCCACCTCCCCACTCCCTTCTCCCCGCACGTACAAGACGTTTCTGCCACCGCCGCTTACGAGCACTATCTCCGCCTCCCCGATCTCACCAAGCTCTTGAGCGCCAAAGCTTTCCCAGCGTGGGAGAAGGAATCCATCATAAAACCAGCTTTGCAGGCCCTTGAAATCACGTTCCGGTTCATCTCCCTCTCCCTCTCCGACCCGAGGCCGTACTCCAATCAATCAGAATGGAAGCGGAAACTCGAGTTCCTCGCCATGCATCAATTGGAGCTCATCGCCTCCATCTGCGAGGACGAGAAGGCTGGTGGTAGCGCGCCGATCGCCAAACTCGGCTCGCCATCCGGTGTCCTGACAAGAGATTGGAGTTCCCAGGAGGTCTGGCAGGTCTCCGAGCGAGCCCAGTTGTAAGCCGGACCAGCGAAGCGAGCTTGCTACCGAGACCTCGCAAGTTGGGGAGAAACTGAGGACATAGCCTCCAAAATCCTATTGAACATCGAGTGCCAGATGCATCGCTGCCCATTCACGCTGGGGCTGGGTGAACCCAATCTCGCCGGAAAGCCCAATCTCGAGTATGATCTCGTCGTCAGGCCCTCCGATCTCCACTCGCCTCAAGAAAACCGTCATCACCATCATCATCAGTCAGAAACATCGAGAATGACACACTATTCACCATCCACCCAGATCCCTCGAATCATGGCTGTTTGCGGCTCGGGAGCTACTGAAGAGGATCGGGGTTAGATTAGATGGGAAAGAGTGGGAGAGGGCCGCGAGTGATTGTTGGATCCTCGATGGAATCTGGAAGCTCCTATCGGAAGTGGAGCAACTGCATGTGCTAATGGATCCGAACGATTTCCGTCTGAAGAGAGCCAACTAGCTATCCAGGCCAGACCAGGATCCGGAGGCGCTCTGTTTCTAGATCAGCGGCCCTGCTGGACCTCACGCGATCGTCCAAAGACCTGGAAACGGAGGGTGCCGTGGATTTTGGGGGTGGAGGTGGATCCCAAGGGAGGGCCGAGAGTGCAGGACGCGGCGATGTTGCTCTTTCACAGCCAGAGCAGGGCGCCCCGTGGTAAGGACGCCGTCGCAAGGCTCCCATTTGCTCCAGGCTTTCCAGGCGATCGAAGGGGCAATGAAGAGCTTTTTCTTCGCGTATCGTCACCTGGATGGTCACGGTGATGGGGAGCCTCGAGGCCAGCGGCAACGTTGCCGAGCCATCGGATACGCTGGCGCACATGTTTCTGGAGCCTCCCTACTTTTCCCAGTTTGGACTCCGCCAAGACGTTTCTCGGGGAGTTCTGGTGGAGACAACGCGGTGCCTCTCCTCGGTCAACACT